>WYDK02118158.1:118459-142908 GCA_009867345.2 Toxicodendron radicans
ATATATATGTATTCCCATTTTGCCCTTGCACTTTACCAAGAGTTACAATTATGTCACTCATCCATTTACTAAAATCATATTCTTCACATTATTCTAATTCATTTCACTCCCCACTTTTTCTTCTAATGTTGCGTGAAAAGACCATTTTGCCCCTAGTGAAGATTTATAAAGAATTACCATAAAAATTATCTAAGGCAATTTCAAATGAATTCAACTAAGGGTATAGGAGTGTAATATAGCTACGTACCTTAAAGTGGGTGTTACATGAGTGTTGTGAGTAGAAAGGTTTTTAATGGTTGGAAAGTTGTGAATAACTATTGTAGATCGAATGTTAGTTGTATTTGGGTTGGGTGGGATCCAAAAGTGGTGGATATTGTAGTGGTGAGTGTCTCAGTCCAAGCTATTCATTGTGAGGTCTGTGGGATTGATGGGGTTTTCATGTGCTTCTGTTCTATGGTTTATGGGCTCTTTACCCTGGTTGATAGAAGGAAACTTTAGGAGGATTTGATCTTGTGTGGACGTAATTTCAATAATATTCATTGGGTTGTTCTAGGTGACTTTAATGCAACTAGAAGTCCTCATGAGAAATTCGGAGAAACTATTAAATGGAAACCAGATTGCTTAGAGTTGGATAGGACGTGTCATGATGCTCTTCTTGAAGACTTGAGGTATGCCAGATGTTTCTTTCCTTGGAGTAATAGGAGAGAGGAGAATCAAAAGATTGTTTGTAAGGTTGACATAGTTCTTGTTAATGATTCCTAGATCTTTACTATCTCGAACTCCATTGCAAATTTTTTACCCTTGGGTGTTTCGGATCATAGTCCTATGGTGGTTGATTGTGGTGCCGATAGAGGTGTTAGGAAAACCCCGTTCAAAATTTTCAATTTTTGGGCTCATGATGTTCGGTTTAAGGATATTGTGAAGCTGATTTGGAATGAAAATGTGGATGGAAGGCCTATGTATAGGGTGGTTACTAAGTTAAAGAGGCTAGGAAGTTGTTATTAGATTCCCAAGGCGAGTTTGCTATGGATCCATTGGGTGGGGATTTGATTGAGAGAGAAAATGTGTTAGCACAATAGTTTAAGAAATTGAGTTTAGCGGAAGAGAGTTTGGAAAAGCAAAAAGCTAGAATTCACTGTCTTAAAGAGGGTGATCAAAACATGACTTTTTTCTTCAAGACGGTGAATGACAAGAGGAATAGGAATTTTATTACTAGGTTGACCCTTGATGATGGTAGTGTGACAAAGGATATCCCCCTAATTAAAGAGGAATTTGTGAAGTTTTACCAAAACCTGTTTTGTGAAAGATCTCAAAGAAGAATTTTGAAGGCCTTGAAAACCTAATTGATCCGTGTATAGAAGAGGAGGAGAGACATTGAATGGATGCTATGGTTACTAGATATGAGATTAAGTCCGCCATGTTTGAACTTGGTAGTAATAAGGCTCCCGGGCCCGATGGGTATGGTGCATATTTCTTCAAGCAAGCTTGGGACATTATCGATGAAGATATTGTTGAAGCCATCAAAGATTTTTTTTGTGTCGGGACGTCTTCTCAAGGAAATTAATTGCACCATCATTGCCCTTGTCCCAAAATGTGACAACCCCTCTAATTGCAATGATTTTAGACCTATATCTTGTTGTAATACTATTTACAAGTGTATCTCTAAAATTATTGCAAATATGATAAAGCTCTCACTTCCTAAGTTCATCAATCCGGCCCAAGTCACCTTTGTGAAAAGAAGAAGAATTGGTGACAACATCCTCATTCGTCAAGAGTTGGTCCAGAACTATGGTTGGAAGTCAATCAAAGGGAAACGATGCGCTCTTAAAGTGGACTTGATGAAAGCCTTTGACTCGGTAAATTGGGAGTTTAATATTGAGATCCTCAAAAGGTACGATTTTCCCCCCAAAATTGTTCATTGGATTAAGGAATGTATCTCCACTCCTATGTTTTCAATTTCCATTTATGGTGAGCTAGGTGGTTTCTTTAAAAGTTCTAGAGAATTGAGACAAGGTGATCCAATGTCTCCATACCTTTTTGTTCTTGTTATGGAGGTCTTTTCTAGGCTTCTTGGGAGAATGGCCGAAGATTCTAGTTTCAAGTTCCATCCTAGATGTAATAAGGAAAGAGTCACCCATCTTTGTTTTGCGGGCGACCTTATGATTTTTCGCCATGGTGATGTGGACTCAATTGGTATGGTTATGGATGTTTTGGATAAGTTCAAACGTTGGTCCAGGTTAGAGGCCAATCATAGCAAGAGTAATATTTTTTGTTCACGTATCCCTTGTGAGGAAAAAAATGAGATTCTTAGGACTTGCAATTTTAGGGAGGGAGATCTCCCGGTGCGGTACTTGGGGCTTCCACTTATCTCTACTAAGTTAAAATATGTTGATTGTAAGCCTCTTATTGAGAGAATCCTTGGGAGGGTCAAGTCGTGGAGGAGTAACTTTTTATCTTATGCCGATAGGATTATGCTCACTAAGGCTATTCTATGGAGTATCCAAGTGTATTCGTCTTACCATTTTATTCTCCCTTCTAAAGTTCATAAGGAAATTGAGGCTTGTTTGAGGGCTTTCTTGTGGTCTGACCCGGATTTAAAGAATTCTAAAGCCAAAATTGCATGGGGCGATGTGTGTGTGCCTAGGGATGAGAGCCGGGGGGGGGGGGGGGGTGGGAATCATGAGAACCAAAGAATGGAACAAGGCGGCTATGATGAGACACATTTGGAACCTAGTTCAAGTTAAATCCAATTTGGGTTGGACTTCTTTCGTTAAAGCCTATCTTCTAAAGGATATGAGTATTTGGGAGATACCAATTCCTAACAACTGCTCGTGGGAGGGGAGAAGTATCCTCAAGTTGAGGGAGTCCATTAGGCCTCACATTAAGAGTATAGTACCTCCCAAATACCAATTCCTAACCTTTGCTTGGGCTCTATTGAAAGTGAAAGAAGCAAATGATTGTCAACCTTCCTTGGAGGAAGATAAGGTTATTTGGTTGTCATCCCCTAGCAAAGGTTTCTCTATAAACTCGGCTTGGCATGTGGTTAGAAAGAAGAAAGCTCAAGTTGAATGGCATCATGTTGTTTGGTTCAAGAAGGCTATCCCAAGGCGTGCTTTTATTCTTTGGCCTTTTTTGTGCCTAATCCAGGGGCTTGTCCTGAGATAGGCGAGTGGCTTTGTTTAGATTCTTGGCCACATAGTTGGCTTAATGAGATTTTTGTGTATTTATTGATTTCTTCTCTTCTTGTTAATCTTTTATTTTTATTAGATTGCAAAATAAGAGAAGGTTTTTTGGATAGTTATACTTTTGCTTTTGTCTCCTAACCCAGGGCCTGTCCTGAGGTAGGATGGTTGCTTTTTAAGGCCTTGTACATCATTTTCTTCTTCTAATGCATTATTAATTATCCAAAAAAAAAAAAGTCTCTTCCCAATTTTTTTTTTTGAATTCATGAGTTCATGATAATTTTTTTGTTTTTGTTGAGAATTTTTGTTTTTTGTTTTTTGAAAAAAATTAAATTTTTTAGGTTTGTTTAATGAGTCTTTAGAATTAACTGTTTTAGTTTTCTTGGACTAATTTGTATGTCAATGATATTATTATGATTGCAATAATACGTAACATGTAGAAGACGTTAAATTTTGCCTTTACTTACGAATAATTGTGAATGTTAATTACATCTAATTTGAGCCCTTAGTGATTTATGGATTGAAAGTTGGTTAGTCTAAATACTTAGAGAAGTTTTATGTGTGAATTTTTCATAAGACATTTTTGCGATCTCAACAAATTCTAGAACTCACTTGATAACCACTTGAGGTCGTCGGGAGTCTCTTGTACCATCTATTCGCTTCACCTATCAAGGTGACAGCAAAACAACGACATTTGGTGAGATCAAAGACTTGATGCAGCTTCATCAAGTCATTGAAGGCGTCGAGATGGTCCCGCAGATAATTTTCACCATTGAACTTCACATCTGGTGCCTTGAAACCTGGAGGCAGGGATGCTAGGTTCATTTACTCCGGAAACGAGGAATTGGAAACTCCTACTACTTGCTCGATTTATTGGGCCCTTAGGTCATTAAACATCCTCTGCATTTGATCCAATTGCTCATTAACCTGGGGGTTGCATGCTGGTGTCGGGTGGTTCCTTTACAGGTTGAGCAAATGACGAAGGTCAAGCCTCCATACACTGATAAAATTGTGGAGGTCTGATTCCTGATCCTATTGACTACCTCTATTTGGCGTGCTCACGCGAAACGAAGAACCATAGTTGCTCGGGTAGTAAGGGCTGTCAGAGGTAGATTCATGGATCTCCTCGTGATGCAGGTACAAACTGGCTCGTTGATCGGGGGTACCTTGACAACATAGAACACAATTCTTGTGCGCTTGCCTCAGGCGAGGGTTCACATCGTTACGCCTAATTTGATCACTCTATGTTGAGAGCGGGTGGCTTGTCGGTGGTCGATTACTTTCACCATCGGTTCTTTTCCTTGGTCGCCTTCTTGGATGGGTTAATTCTGGCATTTGTTTTTGGCCGGTCGCCTATGTTGGTGATCGCCTATCGTACCGAAATAATCTTTAATGGTCATACGTTTCCAGCTTAGGGTTGGTGGAATGACGTTATTCTAACTTGAGGGGTTATTTGCCAATTATGACTCCCTCATGCCGGCCATCTCCAGTTGAAGATAGACGATTGCCTAGGTAATTGTCCAGAGCATCTCTATCATTTGCATGCCTTTTGGGTTTGAAGTATGCGGATTCTTGTGGTTTCCGGTCGAAGGAAGCGGAATCGCCGATGGGATAATGTTGTAAACTTTTTTATTGTTCTCTAGGCTTTTCGGTTTCGGCTGTGTTAGTCAGACTCATGGTTCTCCTTGTTCGTCGTGCCATTGATATTGTTGTCTAGTGGCTAAGCCTACGGTGGAGGTTTTGATTGAGATTGTGAAATTTTCAAAGGGGAGGCCCCTTCTTTTAGCACCAAAATGTTAATGTAGAAATCTATACCAACCAAAGATGCTCGGTTATCTATGTTGGAATTGAGCAAGATGGATGTGTGACTTGTGAAAGTTAGTAGAGAGAATAATATATATGGAAATGAAAAGTGCACAACGAACTTAATAAACAAGATAGGAGTGAGGAGCGAGCTTTTTAAAGTGGTTTGACTAGTGAGTTCGAGCCTATGTCCACTGATATCGTATTGAAATGAGTGAGAGATTACAAGAAAGCACAACAAGCGAGTAGAACAACGGTGGCTACTGGTTTTCCTTTTCCCCCTGGATCCCCCCTTTAAGGATTTGGTCTTGTATTTATAAGCTCTGAAGGGGTGGTCGATAATGGAGAATGTGTCAGCAGAATCATTATATCTGATCAGCGATTCTGAGTAAGCGTGCGTGTCAGGGGGACATGGCTAATCCTATCTATCGTCATAATTAAGTCAAGTTTCTCGAATAATCTTGTAGGCCAAGGAAGTAGCTGCATGTATGACAATGGGCGAACATGCAAGCAATGTGGGTCCACTAAGAGATGCAGGGATTGTTGAGACTGCCAACACTTGGCAGCTTGTTGCAAGATGATGCTTGTCTTGGGTTGTGGGTCGCTGCGACCTTTTTCATATTTGGGGCTCATTGTTCGTTCCGAAGCTTTCCCTCAAGCTCCAGTTAAATCTGAGCTAGGTATTTATCTCCGCACAACATAAGTCATACTATATAAAACCTTAGTCCAGTATTACATTAAAATAGAGATGGTATCATTAGCAACCACCAACACTTGTCAAGCGTACTAAAACCTTATCCATAGACCAAAATACTTTAACTTAGACGTTCATTCTCCTGAGTTAAATTTGGAAAGTTTGGTTCTTTGAGCTCCAATGCTTTCTTTAGAGTTGGTAGTCTTTGTTTAACTTATTAATATGACTAGATTAACATAAAATTAATTCAATTTATATCATCACATTCTTACACGACATACAAAATATAATGTATAGTATATAACAATGTTAGAATTGTTTCACAAAATAAGGGTACTTTTTTTCTTATTTTATGTTTAATATTTTATCTTTCAATGATCTCCTATCTAATCCCATATACAATTTGATTGATTTTTCATCCCTTCTCCATCCTCATCCAACAAAAATATGAAGATTCTTGTCTATGGATTAAATTGCCATAAATCAAGATTCTTTTGTTTTATCATTTAGTTCAATTGGAAAATGTCTGTCTCATAATTGTGGTAAGAGGTTTTTTGAAACAAAATTATGTTACATTGATCACATTATTTAGTTAGTCACAATGTCAAACTTTGGATCATTCCATAAAAGTGTGCGGTATAGACTTTTTGGGTTCCCGCCAGATGTCGAATTCTAATTAGTCCATTAAACGACATGAACTTTCCTTCGAGTTTCGCGTTTTCCTTAGAAACCTCACCTCCCTTTCACATTTTAAAACGCTGACTCCAAACCCAATTTTTACACAATCAATTAAATCAAATCAGTCAAAATTTTGAATTTTCCCTTCTTTTTTCCTCGCTTTGATTCATCTCCATTCCAATGGCGGATCGTGGATCTTACGCCTCCGGTCCTCGCTTAGGTCAGCTCTTTCACGTTTCTTCTTTTCAGTGAAATTTCTCCTTTCTTTCGATTTGATTGACTGTTGAATCAATAATTTAGGTTTTCTTATTATTTTCGTGAAAATGAAATTAATTTTAATATATGGAATGTTTATTTATTTATTTATTTTAGATTAATAACCAATCAAGTTATTGTATTTTTATTTAATTTTAATGGTAATGGAGTGCGAATTTTACTTGATCAATTTTAAAGAACATTTGAGTTCATGTTAAGAGCTTGAGATGTTTATTCCACCATTTGCTGAATATCTAGTCTTAGATAGATCTGGGAAGAATTTGTATGGTTGTCATTGAATCATTGCATGAAGTCGCAGTATTACTGTTTGTCTCTTGGAGAACTTGACTTATAATAAATTAGTGTTTTCAGATGGGTTTTGTGGTTTGATGTTTGGTTTCCTATGAAGAAGTTAGAGGTTCAAATCATCTCGTGCCCAAGTTTATCTACCAGTTCCTATTCAGGTCTTGAAATTTCCAGGCATAAATATAAAAAAAGAATTAAAATCCACTCTCAGAGTCCCAATGACAATGATTATATTTGGAGAGAGTTAAAAATGTCCTAAGGTGAATGATCCTTGCAAGTTTTTGTTGCATATGCGGTTTATCTTCAATCTGTGAAGTACAAGCCTCTTTAATTTGTCTACTAGTGAAGATAGTAGCTGGAGACTGAATTATGCAAAAGTGGGGATATAAGTTGTGGTTGATTTGAGCCTAGATGTGGTCCAAACATATAAGTAAAAATTTGATTGGTAATAGATTTATGTGTGGTTATTTTTTCTTGTTTCTGATTTGATGATTATGAATTCAGTCCCTATCTCTTTTGCATATTTTATATATATGCATTTGAGAATTTTTTGAGTTTGCTGACACTATGAGAAAGTCAATGACAGTTTTGGGGAATTTACATTCCCTCTCACGTGTTGACATAATGTTCTTGTAGTGATATATGTATTTGAGAATTTTTTGAGTTTACTGACACTATGAGAAAGCCAATGACTGTTGTGGGGAATTTACATTCCTTCTCACGTGTTCCTTACTTGATCTCTCAAGTTCTGACATAATGTTCTCGTAGTGATAATGAAGCAATGTTTCCAGCATGTTCCTTCTGACTACGTGGACCCCACCCCCATTTTCCTTCTTGTCCATTCATAATTTTTTCCTGGGAATACTGTTTCAGTTCACTGAGTTTGGCATTTGATTTGCAGATATTCAGCAATTACTAATGGAAGCCCAGCATAGATGGTTGCGGCCTGCTGAAATTTCCGAAATTCTTTGGAATTATCAGAAGTTTCATATTTCATCAGAGCCTCCAAACAGACCTTCAAGTATGATTATTGCAAATTATCTTGAAGCACTAGTTGTTACTCAATATTAATTCTTTACCGATACTTGCTTGCATAGAAAAAGTTTATAACTATTTATGTAATAAATTGTTGTCAGAGGCTTTTGATGCTAACTACTCTGGTAACTTGTATGTTTCTTGTAAGTATTGTCGTGTTAAGCTTTTAATTTCTTAAAATACTAGCTCAACCAGTTGCATCAATTAAGTAACTTATACATTTACTTTGTACCATAAAGAACAAACTTTGGACATAGTTTTTAGGCTCTGAATTAGCTGTCAAAGATATGTTCTTTCTATATGTATGAACTTGTCAAAATATGTCAGCAGGTTAGTGTGCTATTCATAAAATTTTGTTGTATGCCCAATGGTTGCTGTAGTGGTTAAGGCCTTTGGTTTCTGCCAAGAGCCTATACGTTCAGCTACCTTCCGAGCCATCTACTTAGGATATTTTTGCCCACAAGTTTTTTGGCTATCAAAGTTGTTGGTGGTGATCCCAGGTAACTCTGTAAACATGTATAAAGGTGGATAGATTTTTGGGTGTAAAGAAGAAAATAGGAAACTTGTCTTCTATGCTCAGAGCAGTTTTCTGTTTTGTTTACACTTGTTTGTCAGCTGTTGCTGAATTTAGTTTTTAATAAAACTGTTCTTAGGGCAACCCTTTTTTTAGGAAAATTAATAAGTTATTTTGTACTATATCGGATGATTACATAAAATGGACTTTATATAATTTTGTTTGACAAAAAAATCTTAATTAAGGTGAACAAGGTGTGGAAAGCTATAACTGTAGTGCTTAATAGCTATTTTTAGTTATTGGTGCAAATGTACATGATATTTTGAAAACAAAAATTCTTCCAAACATGCTCTATTCTCTAACCTCATATTACTGGATTGTATATAGTTTCTAGCACTTTTCACATTAGTAATTTATAGCATCCAGAGTTTCCTATATATCTTGCTTCTGCCTATGTAATTCACTGGACTTTCTGAATGGTGAAAATTTAGTGAAATAGTGTCTTTGTTAAAGGAGTTGGAATTAAATCTATGAGCAATTGTCTTTATCACCTTTTTTCACTTTGTCATTATAATGTATGGTTGACTTATAAGTCCATGTCACTTATCTTAATGATGATGCTGAAGCCCTTTTGGCCCTCTTGTAACTTGCTCCCCATTTTTCTGTTCCTTGGGATTTCCCTTCTTGCTATCCCACAGAAAAGCAAACATATGTAAACTGATGCCATTAAATTGGCTGGTTGAAATCTAGTTTCTGTTTATTCTTAATTGCTGATTTGTCAACTTCAAATACATTGATTCAGAGTTTCTGATACCTTTTATGTTCTTATATTTGATTTATCTTTTTCTGTTTTTTCTGGTATTGTATTGAAGTCTTTTGTTATGTAATTGCTCTGGTCTGATTGTTCCCTGTTCTATCATTCCTATTTTGCGAGTGCACAATTCTGTTCTGTTTGGTTAGTAACTTAAGTTTATAGAAGGTCTTATGCTTTGTTAGCTTGGTGGATTCCAAGTCTATTAGGTAATTTATCACGTAATAATTTTGTAATCCTTTTTATATTTTTTTAATTTGTTACATGTTAGTGTACTTTTATTTTGGAATATATAGCCAGATATTTTTTGTTAAATTTCCATAGCACAAAGAAAATAAATAAATTAGGCAGATGGAATATTGGATCAACGTAGATTTACTGCCAATGATTCATGACTGTCCAGAATTTCTACAACCTCTAGGTCATTAAAAGTTGGTAATATGTTTTAATGGACTCTGAAACTTTAGATGTGTGAGTGACATATGAGAACTGATGGTGATGGACATTTTGATTGTGATTGCTATTCTAAACCTCTAAACCCGTTCTTTACTCTGTCTCCTTCCAAGTTTTCATTACTTTTGTTGTGCAAATAATTTGGGACCTATTTATTTGGATATGTAGATTCTGAATTTTGAGAGGAGCACATGTATATAATTTATCATTTTGCCATTCCATTGAGGAAAAACGGGGCTACATGGCCTATGATTTAAATGTTGTTCTTTGGTAAGAATTTGACATTTTTCACCCGGCTCTTATATATATTTTAATATCATTTGGATGAATAATAGGTTTAACTCCTCATATGATATAAATAACAGCATACCAATTCTTTTGGCCGCTACATGTAGGATTAATTGATTCATAACTTTCAGCTCTGAATCTGATGTTATTTATATTTTTTATGTTTCTGCGTCCCTTGCCTGCTCTTAGTTCTGCTTTTCGTTTTCGCATATCTTATGATGTTTCCTTGTGGTAGAAACTTTGAGAAGTTTGAAAACTTTCAGTTCATGCACTAGTGTTTGCTTCTTGTTGGTCATTTTCAAACATTTTCTTTGTTGAAACATTGTTGTATTTAACATTGTAGCTTGACATGCACTCCGCCATGCCAGGTGGTTCACTTTTTCTTTTCGATCGAAAGGTGTTGAGATACTTTAGGAAGGACGAACATAATTGGAGGAAGAAGAAAGATGGAAAAACTGTTAAGGAGGCTCATGAGAAATTGAAGGTACGGTTGCCCTTAGCTTCTATCGGAGCTGTGGAACTTTGAGATTAAGGCCCTGAACAATTGCACTTATTCTTCTCCTATTTTATGTTTTGGTATCATGATTCAAATAAAATGTACTGAGAGTTTGAGAGATAAATTATCCAAGCAATTTTAGGTTGGAAGTGTTGATGTGTTACACTGCTATTATGCCCATGGAGAAGAGAACGAAAATTTCCAAAGGCGCTGCTATTGGTTGCTTGAACAGTAAGTGTAAACTCATCATCATATCTGTTTCTTTCTCTGTTATTTTATTTTATTTTATTTTTTTATATTTTTTTGCTAAGAAACAAATATTCTCTATAAAAAGTATACAAGAGTGGACAAAATGTCCATACAAAAGGACAAGCTGTCCCATAGAACAAAACAAAATGAAAACGTTTCTCCTGTCCCAAAATCTTCAACACTAAAATTCCGTAATCAAATTTTCACAAAAATCTTC
Source organism: Toxicodendron radicans (assembly GCA_009867345.2). NCBI lineage: Eukaryota > Viridiplantae > Streptophyta > Magnoliopsida > Sapindales > Anacardiaceae > Toxicodendron > Toxicodendron radicans. The sequence continues at coordinate 129,441 of WYDK02118158.1, forward strand.
TCTAGCTAGGTAATAGAGGATTCCCAATTTTGTTGAATAAAGAAAAAACAAGCATCTTTGAATTCTGAAGTGATCAGACACCCAAAGAGAAGCCCAAAAATTTACTTTATCCCACATGAACCAAATCTCTTCCCCACTCGTATCCTCAAAAGTTCTCTTCATCGTCATAATCTTTATAATGGATCTTCTTAACTTGATAAAATTATTACTATTAATGTCACTTGAAGCTGATAAAATTTCCAAAGATATATTGGCATAAAGCTACGATTAACCTAGTTAGTAAATACGAATAAGGGAAAAAAATGTACGAGAATTTTACGGGTATGATACGGTCAATAGGAAAAAATACGTTTATAAAAATTCGGCTATAAAATTTAGATACGGAAAAAATACGATACGGATATATACGGGTTTAATACGAGACATTGTTAATAATACGTTTTAAAAAATACGACAATATCAACCTTAGTTTTTAGTTCTTTTAATTACCATAGTGTATTGTATTAATACATCTTCTCTGGAGCTATCAGTCTTGTGTTCTATTAATTTTTCAGAATTCAAGTTCTCAAAGATTTTTCAATTGTAACTTCATTTAATAAATTTTAATCTTTATTTTCATTCCAAAATTAACCTTTACACTTTTGTCCTCACTGGCCACTGCAACAAAAGTAAATGCTAGAAAGAGGCTTTCCCATCTATGTTAGAAATCTACAGCCCTTCATCTCTGTGGCTTCATCAATTTTTTTCTTTTCTTCTTCCTGCACAGTTCGCACTTTCCCTTGGTTGATTTCCATCTTACTACCTTATCTCCTTGGTCCCCGCCAAAACCCAGGTCAAATTTCCTTGCTAGCAAACCAATCAATAGCACTACAACAAAAGTAAATACTAGAAGAGGTTTTCCCATCTATATTAGAAATCTACAGCCCTTCATCTCTGTGGCTCCATCAATTTTTTTCTTTTCTTCTTCCTGCACAGTTCACACTCTCCCTTGGTTGATTCCCATCTCACTTAATTAGTTGTATTAAGTCAGTTGAGAAGAAATTGTAAGATAGTTTCACATTGTTGCTCTCTCTTGGCAAACAAACAAAGCAAAAGTTTCAAAGAAAACTAAGTAGTGTGAGTACTTACTGGTGTGATGTGGTGACTGGCGAGACGATGACCAGGGTTTTGTCGTTCTGAAGAGCCAAAAAGATGATGAAAAACGGAAGAATCGAACGGAAAAATGGATGACAAAGGACGAGAGAAGAGAGAAGAGAACGGCAGACTTTATTATTTCGAAGAGAATTAGGAATTTAGGAGAGGCAGAAGCAGAGTTCGAAGAGAAGTAGAAAACTAGAGAAGATTCAAGACAAGAACTGAAGATTCAAGCTTAAACGGGCAAAAATTTTTATATAACGAATTATTCGGCAAAAATACGGCCGAATAATTCGCGAATAATACGTTTAATGCATAAAATACACGTTTTATACGGCAAAGCTTATAGACGGATAATTCGTGTATAAAACGCGTATTTACTAACTAGGACGACTAATATGACTATACCTTAAAATTCCTTAATGGCTCCATCGAGAAAATTGCAACCAAATGAAAAATGATTGGTTTCCTAAAATTTAAGCCAAAACCAAAGTATAGATGTATAAAAACTAAACCAAACATTTTTTATGCGGCTTCTCAGTTTGAGGCAGATTTATATGGTTCAGGGTTTAAACTGACCCAAACATTAGAAAGTCTAATGTGGAAATTTCTATGACAACTTGGATTATATTGTCAAAACTCTACATGCAATTTCATATAAACTATTTAATAACTGTTTAAGTATAGACATAAATGTTTCTTGGTAGAGTTAATTGGTTTAAACATTGCTGAACTGAAAACTAATGAACTAACTGATATTTTTTTCACCAATACTGAATGAAATAGTTATGATAGAATACTGAATTAAACTGAACCAATGACATATGTTTGGTTTGATTCATTTTAAGGGTTAATCTTTTTGTTTGCACATCCCTATTATTGATGTGTGTTTTGGAATGTTCAATAACATGGCAGTCATTGATTCTTGGATGGAATCTTTGACATTTTTGTTTAATATGTGTATTATTTTTTTGTCTGGTTCTTATGAAGAAGTTCAATTTCGCAGGGACATGATGCACATAGTTTTTGTCCACTACTTGGAAGTTAAGGTATTCCTTCTTCATTTTCTCTACAATTAGTAATTAATATTATCAATTTTGAGCATGACTTAACTATTGGATGCAAAGACCATATGAAGTTCTTTAAATGTATTATTGAAATTTCCATTTACTTATGTTCTTTAAACGAAAAATAGAATGAAAACTCACTAGTATTTTTTATTCTCAATTTTGTTCTTTAAATTGTTTAAATTATGTTGGGAAGGGATGATGAGTTAGGTGCAACTTTGTTTGGGATGCTGTAGTTTTGCCTTAACACATTATTGAAAAAACAAGATTTATGGCCTAGGCTATCCACACAACATCATCATGTGAGTGTAAAACCTGATTCTTACTACTTGCTTTCAGAGCTTAGTTTCCTAGATCTAGATTTGCTTTGATGTTTACGAGGAAACCTTTCCAAATTTCTCTTGACAATTTACCTTCGAACACATTCTAGATGAGCAACAATACCACATTTATCGCACTTTTGGGAAAATTCTAGTAAACAATGTCTACTGAGAAACTATAATTTACCTATTCATCATAGTGGGTATATTGAGTTGTCCAGTCTTATCTTACACAACAATATCCACACTTGACCATTGTGATGTATGAGGGTTATTTTTGTAAAGGTAGGTTCAGTAAACCAATCTCCACACTTGAGAAGGATTATGAAGAGTTATACGATAAGATCTCTAGTTTTCAAATCTCTTCTATTGCAACCCTTTCCTTACCAAGCGATTTCAATTAGGCAACTTTTTGCTTTTTTAAACCTGTTGGTGATAATGCTCATCATCTTACACAAATAGACCTGGCAAAACGGGCGGGTCACGCGCTGGTCCACTGGTATTTGAGTAATTTTACGGGTACGGATTAATGCATTTAGGACCCGTGGAAGTTGGACCTGTACCCGGCCCGTCCGTTTTTTTTTTGTGGGTGGATTGGGTGATGCCCGCAGGTACCCGCTCAAAATTAAAAAAAAAAAAAAACTTAAATGCTGAAATCTATATACTCCAGGCAGTGACTAATCAATTTAAGAAATTATTGTTTTCCTTAACTTATTTGCCTAATTGCCGAATAACATAATACTAAACAATATGTTAGAGCTTCCTTGGAACTCATACCAAGAATACCATGAGCAAGTACACAGAGATCTAAAAACTATTGTTGGAAGTATTTGCATTATTAAATTGTTGTGATTTTATGTGCAATCAATCATATGATAACGGTTTTAATTAATTTGATTTTTGGACTTTTTCTATTTTATTTTATTTCCTGTAGTACATACCAAAAGGACAAAAAAAAACTAGGAATCTTAATTTATTGAAGAAGACAAATGAAGCAAACAATGAGGCATTTTTAAAAAGGGATTATAGACCTGTGTTTTACTAATACACATACATCATCATACATCATCAATAATCTGTAGTGTTTTTATCTACTAGAAAATAATTGGATATAACCATGGAAGAATATGGGGAGAACTTGTAATCGCTGCAAATGGCTGATTCAATTCCTTTTCTCACCTGTTCCGAATGTAATAACTAAATGTAATAGATTTTTTGGATTAAATATAAGAGTAAATTATATAGATTAACTTGGTTGGTTGAAAAACATAGACCTATTTAAAAAACCAACAATCACAATTACCTTTAAAAAAAAAATTAGAAAAAACGGTTGACCCGCAGGTCCATCCGTACCCGCAAGACCGGGTATGGGTGTTACATTTTTTTACTTGTTTGACCCGTACCCCGTTTAACCCGTACCCACACCCGCCCGTTTGTCAGGTCTATATACAAATAATATCCATTGGTTTGTAGGTATGAGTTGGACTAAGATGAATTTGCAACTTTGAAGTGAATCATACCTGAAACCTTAAATTTTCGAACACCATTGAAACTCTAGCTTTTCCTCAGAGGTTGTAATCTTTCACAAGCTTTTCACTTAACAGACTAGAAGAATGTTGGCAATAGATCTGGAAGTAAAAATAATTTTAGAAGCAAAACTGAAAGATCAATCTAGAATTGATAAACTTCTCTACCATCAAACTTATTATTTTTTTCTTATAAGAAACTTTAAACTTTGTATACAAGTGAAGAAGATGAGAAGATACAGCTATGGATTACGTGTCAACAAAGAAGGAAAATAAGAAGAATCTTAAAACATCTTGATAACTGAGGCTCAAATGGGAGTGAGAAGGAAAACTTTCTCCCAAATCGCTGCTGTTTTCTTCCCTTATAACAGTTTAAAAATACATCTCAGAGTTTTTGCTTTCTTTCCTCTTTCAAAGGTAGTATCATTCTCCATAAGGATTTCATCACAAGAACCTAGAATGGCCATGACATCTTAGCTTCCATGCAAGATTTGTACGCAAATTTGAGTTCACAAAACAATGAAGGAAAGAATGGCAAGAGGACTCTTCACTTCTTTTACACATTGTAAACCAAGAAGCTTAGAGACTCATTGGTTATATTAATTGGATCATTTTACTTGTATTGATTTTTTCTTGAACCAAAATTTGTATAAGGTTTGGACCTTTTGAAATTGAGATTCCAATTCTAACTTTGAGTTAGAGGAGAGGATACCACCCTAGAAAATATGGAAGATTCTATAAAGATGATAGAAGGATTCATTCATGGGAAGATATCCTATCCATTTGCTCTCCCTCAATAAAATATCATTTCCATCCCCCAAGGTAAAGTGAGTGGTAAATGAATAATACTCCTTAGATATAGCTTTTCAAGGGTTTATATAATAACCTTTGTCAATCACATTAGTCTTACCCATTTGGATATCATATTTCCTTTTAATCACCATGCCATAGAGAGTCATTTTTGAAAGGGAATCCTCAAAGACATATAGCCAAGAGAGCCTTGTTCTTTTCCTCCATATTATCAATACCAAGCTCCCTTTTGTCCTTAGGCCTAGACATAGTGTCCCTCTTATGAGATGAACACGTTTACTTTACGTTATATCCTTTCCACAAGAAAAACCTCAACATTTTTATATTCTTTTTGCATTCCCATTGTGAACCTTAAGAAAGCCAATAAATTGGAAGAGCTTAGAAGATAAATTGAATTAGTTCAATTCTACCCCTTTTAGGTTAGAATCCTCTTTTCCACCCTCCATGTCCTTTCTAATTTCTTCTACTATTGACTTGAAAGATAGAAGATTGGATGGTCTCCAAAATGAAGACCCTAATACCTAAGCGGTCAACTTCCTTCCGTCAATCCAAATTGATTTCCCAACGATTTCAATTTCCCCTTTGAGAAGTTAATCTCCACAATTATGCAGTGGGCCATATCATTTTAAGGTAACAAAAAAGATTAAATGTTTCTAAAACTCCTAGGAGATATTCAATTTCTTGAAATTACTTGAAGAAAAGAAAGAGTATTATCTATAGATTGTAAATTAGAAGCTTCTATCTTCTCTTACCTACAATAATACCTTTCGCAAGTGTAGGATCGATCTATTCAAGCCATCCGTCATTGAGTTGAAGAAAAAGATGGAGATAGAATATATCTTTGTCGTATCCCATAAAAAAAAACTTTTTCTCCAAGAATCCATTGAAATGGTATTGACATTGCATTAGAGAGAAGCCATTATGTGTATCTCTCTCATGATAACTATTATTGCAATAATGTACTTCCCTTTATCCCAAAAGTTACCAGGTTCAATTATTTGACCTTGGAGGGATTTTCACGTGTTACAGTTGTTTGTAATAAGAAATGAATATTGTTTCTATAAGAAGCTTCAAGTCTATCATATTTCAATTTTCTCATTCCTCAACTTGAAGTTCTTATCATATTTTTAATATTGTGTTAGTGATTTTGTTATGTTTTATCTTATTTAGGAGGTGTTTCTGTACATTGAAGATCTCTTTTATTTTCTTGCAAAGTAAAAAATCTTCTACATTTCACATGAATATATTTATAATTATTATCTTCTTAATTTGTCTGCTTGATTTTTACCATCAAAACAGGGTAATAAAATGAATTTTGGAGGCATGAGCGAGAGTAATGAAGTTATATCGAATCTGGGAAAGGCCAGCCCTTTGACTTATAGCTATCCTGAAAATCAGAGCAAAGCACCTTCAGGAATTACAGATTCCACTAGCCCAACCAGCACTTTGACATCATCTTGTGAAGAGGCTGATTCTGGTATTTTCTGGCTTTGATTTATTTTATGCTGGTCATATTTCTTTCACCCTGTTAAACTTAATCCCCTGAGTGACAGTTTTATTTTATGAACTGATTGCCGATTTTGATTATGATAAATTTTCTTATATAAATTCCTTTTACATTCCCCATAGGCGATAGTTATCAAGCGAGTTCCAGATTCCCAATACATCTTCAGTCACCACAAATGGGAAATGCATCTACTATGGATAAGATGAATTATGGCCTCCCAAATTCATACCTTTTGCTTCCTAAGACAAGTAACCTTGTTTTCTCCAACTCTATTTTTATTTAATTTATAATTTTTCATTTTAGTTTGTACTTCATTCCCCAGTTTCTTCTTGTCAATAGCTTTACATGATATGACATTAAAACATGTTATTAATATATTTGAGACATTTACCAGACAGTCATGAAGGTCAGTCATCAATTCCTAGAGATCAGATACCCTGGGTTCTTGGAGATAGACCCAAAGATAATGATGACGGTACTTATACAATGGAGTCTCAAAGGACACTTGGTTTGGGATCATGGGAAGAGGTCTTGGAACATTGCACCAGGGGCTATGATACTGTGCCTTCTCATGCTGGTGCTGGAATGAACCTTCAAAAAGAGAATCTGATTCATGGTGAACTTTTAGCTGGCCAGAATTCTGTCAAAACAGAGAATGCGAGTTCTCTTCCTGTCCAAGCAAATTCTCAGGTACTTGTAACAGTTGCTACTTATTCTATCTGATTCTCTTAAATAAAAAATTAGTTGCTATTAATTTCACATGCAATTTACTTGCTCTTACTATTTGTAATTTGGATGAAATGGTTGGCTATCATGCAATTATCATTATTTTTTTATTTTGATTTGTGTTTTCTGCAACTCGAGGGTTTTTAGGTGTCAAAATCTCATATTGCTGTTTTATGCTGTTTCAATACAGTAGATGTGTTTGTGGTGAAAGATATTTGTGTATCCTACGGCAGAAAAAATCTATTTGGTTGGTCCCACACAGTCACAATTTCTATCAGATGTACCTTCAACCCAATAGCAGGGTGTGACAGACTTTTATGATGACACGAGGTCCATAAAGTTGGGAGTTTGTTTCATCTGACATTGTCAGCAAATAAGAGTCTAGGCTAGTTTATAATTCTTTGGTTGCTTCAACTTAGTAGATGTCTTTAGAGTAGGCACTAATGTGACTTCCAAAAGCAAATCCTGAAGGTGAAAGGCACTTACATGAAGTCCAAAGGGAAAATCGTACTAAGTTGGCCACTGGATGTTAATTTAGGTCAGTATATTGAAGCTGTTTTATTTTGAAAAATTGATTATTATTTTTCAACTAAAGACAAATTTTGGTTAACTGTTTCCAAAAATAGTTTTCATGACAACTGTTCTTGAACCTGTTTTGGAGAACAAATAGCTTTGGGAGATTACACAATGAGATGTAAGGTAAATTGCTCCCTTGCTAAAATATAGTCCATTTATATGGGTTGGGTTAACATGCTCAATTCCACCCGTTGAAAATTTTTGGTACTTTCATCTACCTGAAGTTTTATCTGCTCTGAATGTCATTTAATTTTATTTTCAGAAGCAATATTTATTAGGGATAAACAAATCACTGTCAAAGATTCCTTAAAAGACTGATCTGAAGGATTGTTTTTGCTACTTATATTCATGTCAACTGCCATCTTACTGTCATATCATTGAACTTAAATTTGCTTCCAAAAATGAGGATGATATGATAAAAGTGCGTTGTAACATTTATATGCTTGAACTGTTAAAGCAGCGCTTCAAGTTTACTAGGAAGGTAGTTCAATTTTTTCATGGTTACTGTAAATTGAAAATTAAACTTTTGTGAATATGGAACCCATCTTGAACATGAGGCACTATATTGAAAAAAGTACTTTATGATTTATCATAAAATTTAGAATTGCTTGCATGGTGTACCATTTTATCTTTTTTAATTTATTTGATTATATTCATGTTCAAATTTTGTTTTTCTTTTAATCTGAAATTTATATGATTTTGTTGTTTTAATCTTAAATGTTTTGTCCAGATTCCATTTGCAGATGATTCCTTGTCAAATTGGAATCTCTGTTCAAATTTGGATTTGGCATATGATCTAGATGTCGGGTTATTTGAGCGAAATGGTGCTTGTTTTCAAAGTGCTCCTGAGCCATTTTGTGGTCATCTTGATCAGCAATGTGAACTTCCTGTACAGAACAATCTTCTGCTTGGAGATGTGGAATCTAGTTATGAAAGTGAAATGCATAGAGAATGTAATATCAATCATGCTTTTTCTGTAAAACAAAAGTTACTGAATGGAGAAGGTGGCTTGGAAAAAGTTGACAGCTTCTCACGGTGGGTAAATAAAGAACTTGGTGAGGTAGAAGATTTGAATATGCAATCCTCCTCTGGTATTCCATGGAGCACTGTTGGATGTGAAAATGTTGTTGAGGATTCTTCACTGAGCCCCTCTCTCTCCCAGGATCAGCTCTTCAGCATAACTGATTTTTCACCTAACTGGTCCTACACAGATTCAGAAATTGAGGTATTGAATTATCTTTTATTTCTAGAACAGATTTGTCAACAAGTAATCCATATGCTATGAAGCAGAAAATTGGTTTTTCCTTTTAAATAGGGTGTCCCTTTGATTTTTTTAGGCTGCATTGTCAATTTTATAGTCCAAATAAGTAATTTCTAGATTTTAGATTTTATCCCTAAGTTGCATTGCGGAATTCGACTAATTTGTATTATTGGAGGATTTTTTTTGTCCAACATGAGTTTTTCTTTCTGTCCTTTTTTTTTAAAAATAAATTACGGGTTAATTTTATTTCCCCTGAGAAATAGCTAAGTCTTAAGTGACTCAATTTTGGGAAAGTATTAGATACCTACCTAAAATTCCAAAAGCCCCTGGAAAATACCATAAAACCCCTAATAAATATCAATAAGCCCCCAAAAAAGGCCCCTATAAATATCAAAAAAGCCCTGGTCTGGGAGGTTGTTGATACTTTCTGAAAATAACTGTGGTGCTTGAGACAGGGGGCCGAATGAAATAAATCCTAAATTACGTGTATATTTCATCAGAAGTTTCTGAATATGTTCCTTTCTTTCTTATTATGTGTTATTAGCTTGATTTTGTGGCAACTTTAGGATATAATACACATTATAACTACTTCTGAATGTTATATTCTTAACTTCTTGCTATGGGTATTATAGATTGAAACGGGTACCAATTTAATGTGGAAAAAGGGGAAACTTTTCTATTTCTTACTTTGTTTTGTTTAAACCATGTAATAGGTTCTGGTTATTGGAAAATTTATGAAGAGTTACCAAGAGGTAGCAAAATGTAACTGGTCATGTATGTTTGGGGAAGTTGAGGTTCCTGCAGAGGTTTTAGCTGATGGGGTTCTTTGTTGCCGTGTGCCGCCGCACACAGTTGGGCAAGTTCCTTTTTATGTGACATGTTCCAACCGGCAAGCATGTAGTGAAGTACGAGAATTTGAGTATATAATGGGCTCTGTTAAAGATGTAGTTATTTCAGATGTATATGGTTGTGCCACAAATGAAATGATTCTTTATCTGCGACTTGAGAAGTTCCTATCTACGAGGTCATTGAGTCTTCCAAATTATCTCTCTGAAAAATCTTGTGAGAAACAGAATTTAATTGGTAAAATCATTTTACTGAAAGAGGAAGAGGAACAGATGGTGGAGCCAACCACTAAGAACTTGTCCCAACATGGAGTGAAGGAGCAGGTCCTTCAGAAGCAGATGAAAGAGAAGTTGTATTCATGGCTCCTTCGTAAAGTAATTGAAGATGGTAAAGGGCCTAGTATTTTAGATGATGAGGGGCAAGGTGTATTACACTTAGCATCTGCTCTTGGTTATGATTGGGCCATAAAGCCAACTATAATTGCAGGAGTTAGTATCAATTTCCGGGATGTGAATGGGTGGACTTCCCTTCATTGGGCTGCATTTTGTGGCAGGCAAGTACCTCTAAGATTTGATTTTTTAAATTTCTTTTAAATGTGTGCTCCATTCTGTATGCAGTTAAAACAACTTATTTCTATTTGGCTTAGAAAGGCAATAGTACATATTGAGGGAGAATCTAGATTTAAGTCTTTTTAATCATTTTAGGAGTTTAAATAATTCACTACTTTTTCTGCTTAGATTTAATTTTCTTTGTCAGGGTTTCTTCTTTTAGTAGATTCTATATTAGTTATTGGAAGTAGACTTTTATTTCCTAATTTGTTTAGGAATGACCACTTCTTAGGACTTTGGTTTTTAGTTTTATGTCAGACTTTATTGATCATTAGAATAATGACTTGTTTTCTGCCCTGCTATATGTGTTCTTGTTCCATATTACCTCTTGTTATACTCCTTTTCTTGTCCTTGCCTACATCACTATGTACTGGAAATTAGAGAATCCATCTATAGTTTCATGTCGTGTGCTACATATTACAAAATGCATATCCTCCTCCTGGTCCCCTTCTCTACTCTGTTTGTCTCTCTTCCCTTCCATATAGTAGCATACACACTTCTAGAACTCTTTCATACTAAAATTCTCTCCCATGCTATTTAGCATATGCCCTAAGTTGGCTTTTAAATCCAACACTTTGTTCTCAAAACTGCAGGTTGCTTTGATACAGATTAATTTTTTACAAATTATAGGAAGCTGGTTTTGAAACATCTTAAGGTTTAATGGCGTTATCTGCTTGGCTTTTTGTTGAATTTCTTTGAATAAATATACTACTAACTTAAACTATTACAGCCTCTCTCACCACTGTGAGACATTTTTAAATGTTAGGAAACCTAATGTTTTTTAGAAATTTTCTGAAAACATTGAGTTTTTTAACATTCACAAATCTCTCACGGGGCATTTAATATTTGCCGTCCAACTAACTAAAAATCTTATGTTATTAAGTAGTTAACTTTTGGTTAAATCCTTGTAACATTCAGAGAGCAGACAGTTGCTATACTTGTGTCTCTGGGCGCAGCTCCAGGAGCATTGACCGATCCCTCCCCGGAATTTCCTTTGTGTAGAACTCCTGCAGACCTGGCTTCTGCCAATGGACACAAAGGAATTTCTGGTTTTCTAGCAGAGTCTTCCTTGACCAGCCACCTCTCATCCCTTAAAGTGAATGATTCAGCAGAAGATGGTGCCTCAGAAGATTCAAGGGCTCGAGCTGTGCAAATTGTTTCAGAGCGAACACCTACTCCAGTGAATGATGGTGATGTATCAGATGTACTATCACTGAAGGATTCACTAACTGCAGTCTGTAATGCTACACAGGCTGCTGATCGTATACATCAAGTCTTCAGGATGCAGTCATTCCAGCGGAAACAGTTAAATGAGTTTGGTGATGACTTTGATATATCAGATGAGCATGCTCTTTCACTAGTAACGGCCAAGACACTCAGACCTGTACAAGGTGGGCAAGCTCATGCTGCTGCCACACAGATTCAGAAGAAGTATCGTGGTTGGAAGAAGAGAAAAGAGTTCTTGTTAATTCGCCAAAGAATTGTTAAAATCCAGGTTTTGTTATCAGTTTCTCATGGGCTTTCTCTTATTTTAATATTTTAATTTTTTCCACAGAAATTAATTTTTTTTTTCCCTCCTTGTTGCCTTGGCTGTTTACCGTTTGATTTTGCATGACAATTTATCCTGTCTCTAATGATTTTTCGGTTAATGAGAAAGTGTGATTGAAGGGATGGAATTGTCTGCATCCTTTCAAGTTTAGACAATCATGGAATCATCCTTAAGTTGTTACAACAATTATTAGCATGATTTAGGAGTTGAGTCAGGTTCTTTGGGCTATTTGACTGTTTGCTTTTCAAGTGTTCCCCTAGCAATGATTTTTTTTATTTTTTTGTTTACTAGTCTGCTTTAATTTCTTGCACTATATGTTTTATTTATTAATAAAAAGAAAAGAAGCAAGAGGAGTTTTCTGTTTTCAAATTTCAATATTAACAATTTTCTTAACGTGTGTTGGTTTGTAATTCGAAGATAGTCTTCAAAAAATTAGGGTTCGGTTGGAGTTTTCTTATACTATTTAAGTTACCATCTGATTAGAAACAACAAAAAGGACCTTTATTTGGAATTTAAACTTTTTCTTAGGATTGTATCAAAAACTATTTTTGGAATTCATGGATTTATTTGCTTAAGAAGTTTATCTGGATTGTGTAACAAATCGGGCCTTTTTTCATTTTCTGCATCTCTGAATATTTACATATATGCGTTAATCATGAACGTGCATTTTAACTTTTAACTTATGATGAAGGCACATGTGAGGGGACACCAGGTAAGGAAACAATATAAATCTATTACCTGGTCGGTTGGAATTCTGGAGAAGGTCATTTTGCGATGGAGACGTAAAGGAAGTGGTTTACGCGGATTCAGGCGGGAAGCACTCAATAATCAGCCTGAGCCACAATCTGTGCCTTTAGAAGACGACTATGATTTTCTAAAGGAGGGAAGAAAACAAACAGAAGAAAGATTACAAAAAGCACTTAGTAGGGTGAAGTCTATGGTTCAGTATCCCGAGGGACGAGCTCAGTACCGTAGGTTGCTGACTGTTGTTGAAGGTTTCCGTGCAACCAAGGTATATATACTTTTTTTTTTGTTGGAAGTACTTTTTTTTTTTCTTTAATTAAAATCATAGATTATACTCTTTGATTGCTGTGATAGGTCTGTGTCTATTGTTGAATTGTAGTGATCTTGGTGAGTTGTAGAATCTGGTATAATAGGAAGGAGTTGAATTGTAGTGATCATGGTGAGTTGTAGAATCTGGTATAATAGGAAGGAGTTGAATTGTAGTGATCTTGGTGAGTTGTTGAATCTGGTATAATAGGAAGGAGTTCTCAATTAGGGGTAGAATCTCTTAGTTAGGAAAGGAGATTATATAGAATTATTGTCTTTCCATTTATTCATTCTTTGAAAGTGTTTATAAACATGTAATATTCATACAATTATCATCAAGTAATAAAAGTATTTCTTCACATCTATGATCTCTTAGGCCGCATTGAATCTCACTTAACTATCTCAGCCGCGTACAAGCTTAAACATTTAGGAGTATTAGAATCAAGGGTCACATTAAAAGACAGAAGATTTAATTATTTCGTAAAAAA
>WYDK02118158.1:157242-174539 GCA_009867345.2 Toxicodendron radicans
AGATCAACTAGGAAAGGAAAGTATCCTAAACTACCAAACTATACAATCAAATATAATAGGAAAGTACAACTGTAACATAGTGAATGTTTATTTTTGTTTTTGTTTTCATCTTTTCCACTTTTTTATCTTGAAAAATTTGTAATACTTGTTCAATTGACATTTTTCATTTATAAAACAGGTGGCAGAAAAGAACAGAGAATCACATGTATAATTAAGAAGTTGAAAATATGAAAATCATAAAGAGGATAGTTTATGTTTTCATTTGATATTTATAAGAAATTGATAACCAATACGTTCTTGTTGTATTTTAATTTTCAAATATTGTTTTCTGAAAATATTAATAAAAGCTTCTCAAATTTTGTGCAAATTCAAATTTCTTATTGACTTTTGTGAATTCTTTTTTTTTTTAGAACAAAAACAGAGAATAACAATAAAAGATGACACCTTATCATCTCTTGACTTGTTGGATTCATGTTTTGCATAGTTATGTTATGATGGGTTAATTGATAGTATTTCAGAAGCCCCTCCCTTTTGCATTCTTCTGGTCCATATTTATCTTTTGATGACCTGCTTGTGTGGTATATTTGTCTTTCTTTCTCGTTTCTATCATTTAGTTCCCCAGTGTGAAGTTTTTTGTTGACTAGTTTGTAGTTTCAGTGAAGGAAATGATTAGTTTAGTTTCTACTTTCCAGAATGTATATGTAGCTGAGTTGGATTATTGAGAAAAAAGTTTTTGCATCAGGTCATTTGCTGGCTTAGGGTTTTGGATGTTTTTTATCCATCAGAAAACAGATTTCTTGAACTTGTTCCATTTGGCGAGGCATGTTAATTTCTGTTCCTGCCAGAAGTTGAACTTGTTTTGTTTTGTTGATAGCACCTGTTCATTGGTTAACAAAATGATCTTTCTCTCCTAACCTTATCCAAAAAGGAAAAAGGAGACTGATGTAAAATATCCCTCTTCTTTCTTTTCGGCAAGGTCCCTGTTATTTTTCTTATGGATAGTTTTACAGCATCTTACTCTGATCTGGTAAAAATTGAGGATGTTTAGAATGTTAATAAGCTGACTTGTTATATCTTATGGGCTCCTTACATCATTGTGATAAGTGGGATGAAGAAAGCTATCTTACCAGATTGAAGTCTGTTGCTTCGAACATACATTTCACCATCTCATCATCTTATTTTTTTTATTCTAGGATGATGGAATATTAGTGATTCCAACAGTTGCAGATCATCCATTAAAGCTTAATACAAAGAAAGGGTATTCTACTGAGTTTCATAGTAGAGCATACGTGCTATCAAGTATTGCAAGTATGTCAGGTTGTTGTCAGGTGAACACATCATCACTATGCTGCAACTTTCATTATAATTTCTATGTCCTTGTCTTATTGTCTAGGTTCTAGTTGTATTTAATTTGACCCTGCTATTACCAGGTTGCCATTCCATTAGGAAAGCACGATCAACATCCAATCTCTATTTCATTTATCTCATACCATGGAGCTGATAAATTTCTCCTGGATATGGTCTTGGATATGTATGATTCCCTTCAAGAGCAAGCCAGCATTGCATCTAATTCAGTGCCTTTGCCAGACGCGAATGGGAACATGGATGCTTCTGAGTTCTTGAAAGAAAAGGTTGGTTCATCTCATTATGTTATTGTAAACACTACTGCTTCATTGATAGAAAACTTTTTGCTGTACATGTCCTTTATATTAACAATTACCATTGTCCAATTTTCATGGGCTACTACTATTTCCATCATATCATGCATAAGTTCACGAGTTTGTTCAATTTTAAATGTTAATTGGAGCTTTTACTTTCGTATTACCTTTGAGTGGCCTCCTCTGCAAATGATAAGTTTATTTATTATCAAAGTTTTTATTGTTTAATGAGTTCAATGTCACGCATAATTGAATGTTCTTCAGTGGAGTTTTACTTGTTACGTAGAACGGTATCCTATTTCATTACTCGGAAAACTATCCTCTTTAATTTATCATCTGCCTAGATGGATATAAATTTTAATTGGTTGTCGACTTCTGTCTCTCTCATTCTCTTTTTACATGTTAAGTAATCTCTAATCTAAAAGAAAAAAGTTTATAGATAAGGATACAATAATAATATTTAAATACATCTAGCAAACACCACATAACTAAATGACACTGAGCTATATTTATTTCAATAATTATTCTCAATGCGTAGTTTGGAACAAATATGAAAAAATATCCCCTTATGCAAAATTTTCGTGAAAATGACCCTAACTCGATCGTCTGATTCGATGTAAGGCGTAACAACTTTTCTTGCCATTTGCTATAATAATCTCAGGAAATGTGACAGTCTACTTTCATGTGTTCAGTGTGTGCAAGGAACACTGGATTACTAGCTATACCAATTGTTGCTTGGGTGTCATTGACGTAACAGAAGGCATTTTAACCTCAATTCTCAACTCCATTAATAGAATATACAGTTACGTTAGTTTATAGGCAGTGTGAGCCATGAACACACAGTATGCTTCTTAAGTTGACACAACATTTTGTTTGTTACTCCCCAGTCACTAAGTTTCCACCAGGAAATGTATAGTAGCCACCCATAGAGGCTTCCTAAGCTTTGGAACCTACCTAATCAACATCAAAATAACACACAGTATGACCAAAGTTCTAATGAACTCCCATTCCAACTGTTTGTTTGAGATATCTCAGACTTCTGCATTCAGCCCTGCAAGTTTGCTTATGATTTTGCATGTACTGACTAATGCTCTAACTGTATAACAGATATCTAGTCTAGTTTCCGTCAAATAAATAAGCTTTCCCTTGAGACTTCTATTGCACTTCTCATCATCATGATTCAAATTTGGGTCCATTGGTATCTCAGTAGGTTTCCAGCCCAACATCCTTAATTCAGACACTACATCTTGAACATATTTTGTTTAAAATAAGACTAGTTCCTTTTTTTCTCAATTGAGATAAGACCATACCTTATAATCACTGCTATACGATGTTGTCATTGGCATTCTTTCATAGTGGATTGCAACCTCTAAATGATGTGCAATAAATTGGAGATGAGCTTTCTCATGGCCCTGTTGATTTTGTACATTAAAAGAAAATTGCTTTGAAATTTGGCATAGACTCTGTTAGGATCCCACATTGGAAGGGAAATGGGTGGGCATGTGGGTTATAAAGGCTTGGGCACCCTTCCTTGGCAAGCCGGTTTTCCAACGTGAGTTCTACCTAAACCCAATAAGACTCATTGTTCAGCCCAATTATTTAAGATATTGAAGTGGGTTCCTATCAATTGGTATCAGAATGAGCCATGGTCCTACGCTTACATGGTCACACTTGCGTGACAGGCTGACTCGTGGCAGGCTGACCTTGGGCCCGGGCTGTTACCCCGAGGAAGGGCATAGAGGCCCAAGGTAAGGGGATCCTCGAAGTCACCCAAGGGGTAAAGAGGCCGACGGGGGTAAAAAGGCTGCATTGGACGTCGGTTACAGAAGCGTGGTGGTATGTTAGGATCCCACATTGGAAGGGAAATGGGTGAGCATGTGGGTTATAAAGGCTTGGACACCCTCCCTTGGCAAGCCGGTTTTCCAAGGTGAGTTCTACCCAAGCCCAATAAGACCCACTACCCAGCCCAATTATTTAAGATATTGAAATGGGTTCCTATCAGACTCAATAATAAGTGATTTTTGGGATGTGAAAGAATGTCGAGCAGGTTTGATATATGACTTGGTTCAAATAGCTACGATATAGATATTATTAGTTTTTTGTTTTATTCTTCTTGACATATTACTGTATATTTTATTTAACTTGCAGTTGTATTCATGGGAACCTTCACAAATGCTTATTATCTATTTTGCTGGACTTTAGATCAGGCTATATAAAAAGTGTTCCTTATTAGACATCAGGTTATAGTTAGTTTTTATCCAATTATTTGGTTATTATTCTTTTGATTTTTTGTCTATTTTACTAAAAATATACTCATTCGTGCAAGATGAATGGAAATGCTTCATATATTTGTTTTTGGTCATTGTCCTTACTGATTGCTGAGAAATTTGGTACAGGGAAATGCTGCATTCAAGGGAAGACAGTGGAATAAGGCTGTGAAGTACTACAGTGAAGCTATTAAAATCAATGGGACAAATGCAACTTACTATTGCAACAGGGCGGCAGCTTACTTAGAACTAGGATGGTATGATAATCTTCTAAAATGTTGACAGTTATTTTCATAAGTCTATTGCAATTTTTTAACTACAGGGACCTGCTCTGCCAAATGACAGTATGATCATCTTCCCTTTTGTTTCTTCTTTTTCTATACAGTTTTCAACAAGCAGAAGAAGACTGCAGCAAGGCAATATCACTTGATAAGAAGGTGAGAGGACATGTCTGTAATTTTAATTGCGCTAGATAAACATTGGTAAATATTTCTGCATCCTTTAATTCTATATCCTGTCACTGTTTGTTAATGATACAACAGGTCAGTTCCTAGTTGTTCAATATATCTGACTCTTCAACTTTGTTTCTTGTTGCACTTTCCTTGTGGTGCTTATTTATTGACTAAGGTGGGGAAATGGAATTTGATCAGCAATGTGTTATAAGTCATTATGTTTACATCCATTCCATTATTTTTGTTGTCGTTTTGAAGCTTAACTTAATTTTATTTTTATTGTGGATCTGTCACTAGAGTGTTTCTAGGTTTTTTAGGAATTAAATGTGGATTAAGACCACACTATACTTTTCTGTATGTGTTTCTATTCCTTTCCCTCTGCACACGTGTGTGAGTACAAGTTCTATGATGTATAAAGAAAGGATTTTAGCAGTATGGCAATTATACGCCAGCTTCTAGACAGGACATTTGGAGCCAAAATAGTGATATTGTAGGGTCAACTTGTGGGATTTTAATGCCAAATTGTATGAATCTCTGATGCTGCACAGGTAGGAGAAACAAGAGAGAAGAAAGGAAGAAAGAGGGTGAACATGAGAAAAGAAAGGGGATATAAATTGAAAATTTATAAGGTGGAGAAATGCAGAGAGAATTGAGAAGGAATAGACAGTTTGATGGTGTAAGAAGAGCGAAAACAATCAGGTCTATTTATAAAAGCCATATCAAATATAAAAGTCAACCAACACCTACTCTATAAATAAAACCCTAATCAACACACTTAAGTATCCCTAATAGAACTCAAATGAGTAATTCTAAAGTAGTACTGAAACAAAATAACTCCTATATAAATTTAAGTTATATTTGGCATCAATCTCAATAAAGCTTCTATCAGCATCTTTAAGGTTATTTTTTCTTTGGGCTAGATGAGTTGAGCCTGAAGAGAAGTGGTAAAAGGAGGACTAGGACAGCATTTTCTTGCTAGTGATTATTCATGTGCAAAACTTCTTGCAGGCATTTGAGTATTTATAATACATCTCATACCACCACCTTTTCTGCTCCAACAAAACCCTTGCTTAAAGATCTACTGTTTATTCATAACTTAACTTTTACCCAAAAGCTGTGCCGCTCAATGTTAAAGAAAATTAAAGGGAAAATATATCTTTACCGAGATCAAATTAAACGGTCATATTTACTATTTAACATTAATGTAGCTGCCCAAAGTTGTTTCAGCTCTTTATTGAAAAATAAAGTCAATATCAACGTAATGCTTGTGGATTCTAATGCATTCAAGCTTTTATGAACATGGGCTAAATGGTTATTTTGAAATTATGGTTTTAAGTTTTGTTAATCTTCTATATCTGATATGTAGCTGCATAGAATGAATCTGGGACTCAAGTTTATACGGATGGTTATCACTGAACAATATTTGTTACTTCTTACTCTAGATTTTTGGGACAAAGCGAATGTAAAATGTGTGTGCATTTGCACTGAAATGTTGATAGATATTGATTGATATGAACTATAACATTCTGTTATATTTGTGCAGAATGTGAAGGCATATTTGAGACGTGGAACGGCCAAGGAGACACTTCTCCGTTATAAAGAGGCTCTTCAAGGTGAGAAAGCTTCTACTTGTTCATCATAATAATATTTGTTATGTTTAAATAATTTTTGAGAACTATTGTTGTTTAGCAATATTTCTATTGTTTGTGCAAAAATCTATACTGTGTCAATAGCTGAGAAGATCTTGTTTTGCTTTAATCTTAAATATAAAACAAACTACAGTTGAAGGGGCATTGTTGGGATCACTGGTATGGCCTCTATGATGCTCAAGGTAATAAGGGTCGGAAAATGACAAAAATAAGCAAGTAAATGGAGTGTTTTTTTAACAGGGTTAGTGTACCTTAGTCTTGGCAATCCCTGTGGATTTTTATAGAGCTTGAGCTCTCAAGTACCAGAGCTATTTTAGGAGTGTGGCCACCAAGTGTTGTGGGCTGGTTGTTGGAGATTATGGTCTGTTTATGGGCTTTCTATAAAGGTTATGGAGCTTTGCTTGCTTCTTACTCCTAGGTAAGTGTTCAAGTGGCATAGTTTAAACTTTCTTATATGACAGGATGAGGCAACTGCTGCCAGGCGGCTTAGTATGCATACAATAATCCTCCCCAATCACAGGAAAATTTGTTTAATCGATTTTTTTCCTCTGTTAATCTGTAAGACCAAATGTTTCATAGATTGGGCTTTCTATTCCAATTGAAGTCCACTAGTTTAATAACAGGTTTTGGGTCTTTTTATTGGGTATATTAATGGCATCGTGCTTCTTACTTTTACCCCCGATGGAGGTCCTCTAAGTTACTTTTTTGAGTACCACTAAATGGAGAAACTTGAATTTGATGTAAATCCAATGAGTCATCAATTAATCATGCTCTCAAATTAGAGTTAAATTATAATTTTAATTCTAAATATTGGATTTTACTTTTTTCCTTGTTGCCAGAATTATCAAAATAAACACATCACACATCACACCTGTTGTATTTTCCTTCGTTTATATAGGTCACCAAATTCCTTTGTAAGGTTAGTTGAATGATCAAGTGTGTGGTTGCTCCCGTAAGGTTCGGGGTTCGAATCATTGTTGTCACCTACATGACCAAAAGCTATTGTTTCTTACGGGAACTCGGGTTAGCAAAGGATTTCAGGATTATCTAAAGATATAGGCAACTAAGGTTTACTTTTTCTGCTTGCCTTTAGCTTTTTTCTTCTTTCAAGCCTTTATTTATAAATACGGGGTTCTCTTCAGGATTTCTGAAGTGCTACATCTTTACCAAGTTCAATCGATTTGCTTTTTATCATGTCTACCAATCCTCCGTAAGTCCCTTAATCTAAAGACAATTGACATATTAGGGTTTGATTCAATGGCACTAACAAGCCTGATGATCCTGCTAGCGAAAGTTTGACTGAGAAGCAAAGAGATGAAAGGAAATTAATCCGAGACATCTCATAAACTGATGTAATGCAGTGGGAAGTATGATGTGCTTATCTTCTGAGGATTACAGGGCCCCTTAGGTTTATTAAAATAGAATATATAGATTATTAAAGTCATGCCCGTATTCCTGGAATTCTCAAGTGCATCCATCTGGGAACAATCTTCTCCTCACACACAAATGCACACATATGCAGCAATAGAATACGAGCACTCTGCCCACCTATTTATAAGTTGTCATCAACTAATTGTGTAAATTTTTTTTCTTAATATTTGCAGATTTCAAGCATGCTCTTGTTCTTGAACCACAGAATAAGGTGGCTAATCTTGCTGAGAAAAGACTAAGAAAGCTGATAAGTTGATACTTCGCTTCCTCTCTCTCTCTCTCTCTCTCTCTTTCACAATACAATTTTGGATTGGATGATGATGAAATGAATCTTTCAATAGTAGTTGTTCATTATAACCTTGCTTGGGTTAAAGAATTCAAAAGATAAAAGAGGTGAAGGATGTGGTGTCTCTACCAATATTTTTTTTTTAATGCGAAATAAATTTTGTATATAGAGCTTTTCTAGGGAAACAAAAATTGTATTGTTGTACTCTTTTAACTGATAAACTCTTAAAATATTTCGTTTGAAAGTATTAATGAAGTGGGCATCAATCTACTGTGTAGTCCTTTGTGAATGTACCAGTATTATTCTCCAGTTTATAGATGCAATTGTTTGTATTATGAATAATCTTATATTCATAAAGAGTTTATACAAACTCTTTCGTACAAAGTAACGTATAAGAATATAATTGAATGAATTAATATAAAAAATTAAGTTGATAAATACACGTTAAATGATTATAAATGATGTGAAATAGTGCTACGTTACTTTGTATGAATAATTTTTATACGAACTCTTTGCATGTGTAATATTATTCATCTTTTGATACATCAAATATCAAATCATTAATGTAGTTAAGGTAGTACTTACATTTAGATTACTAGGCCCCTTAGAAAATGTATAATAATAGAAAAATTTACAATTTAAATGATGTTTGAAAGTGTTGTCAAATTAGGTAGAAATTAAGCTATACTGCAATCCTATTCCTATCCAATAAAGTTTTACACTAATATATTTTTTTAATAATTCTATAAACTTATTGAAATTTTAAACAATAATACTATGTTTATCACCGAGTCATACAACTAAATATACAATCACTTAAAAAATATAGGACAAAATAGTTATTTTATATAAATTTTGTATAATTTTTGTCTAGTTGTATAACTCAGTAATAAATGTAGTAGTATTCAATTTTAAAAGGTTTTAGTAGGCACGAAATCACCAGAAAAATAATCACGTAAAAAACAGTTTAATACTACCACGTAATTCCTTGCGGCGACCACTGGAATATTATAGAACGATCTAAAGAGGGTCATAGCTTATTCAACTTGCAGTCAATTAGGCTATATGATCTTTGCTTGCGACATCTCTAACTATCAAGAAATGTTTGCTATACACCCAATTAGGTAAATTTTTGAAAGTCTGAAAATTTGTCAAATTGAAATCTATATCAAGAAATGTTTGGTGTACGGTTTTTATAATTTTTTTTATACTTAAAAATAACTAACGAAATTTTAACACATTGTTAAAAACATGCAATAGAATGTGCAGAAAATTTCATGTAAATTTTAGGAAACTCTAAATAGATCCAAAAAAAAAAAAAAAATCTTAAAACTTCATGCTATAAGACTACAAAATTGAAAAATAATACCTTTTTACATAACCATCATATAAGCATGAAGTTAAATTTAAAATGACCAGTAATAAGTCTATTTACAAACAATATTAGCTATCAAAATAATATAAAAAACACTAACATTTCCTCCTTCACAACCAGTCTTTCCTAAATATTTCCTTTGACTCCACCACACTTTAGTCTTGAGAGTAAAAGAAAGAAAGCATTTTCTCTGTGTTTTTTTTTTTATTTTTTTTATTTTTAACATCTTAAAGGTTCTAATGAGAGATTTGAGTAAGGAGAATGGCAAAGCACACCTATTTATACACATACTTCCTTATCTTTAACCAAAATGAAATTCAGGTTTTAAGATGAACTCTATCATGATTTGAATTTAATTCATCCGAAGGTTTAAATTCAAATTTTAGATATGCATTAATCTTCAAGTTTAAACTCTTATAATTCAAACAATTTAATTTTAAACAATAGTAAGATTAAGCTCATCCAAAATACCTCATCATAATCCTAGACTATAATGTTAGAGGTACAAACTCTATTACAAAGAGATTTTGTACAAAGTAGCGTGACATGCCATATCAGTGTCATGTGACATATGGGTCATGATACTTAATCCAAAAACAATTTATTTCAATTTTGTTTCGTTTTATCATGACTCACATACCACATGATACTAGTACAAAATCTCTTTGTAAAAGATTTTGTACCTCTAACATTACCCTATATAAAATTCAAGTTTAAAACAAGATTGTAGAAGCCAAATCTCAATACAACTGGGATATTATTTAAGTCTCAAACAAACTCAATCCTACCTTACATGCATACTCGAAAGGAATAAATCGAATTCTTTTCAGGTGCGTCATACAATACCATGATTGTATATGCATTTTTTTAAACCTCAGTCTATATATCATTCTACAAGCCTTCCTACCAATAATATGTATCTTCCTTCAATAGAAGAATGACGTGCTTCACTTTATTCTCTCTAGGGATGTCCAATTTTCTAGATGAAGATGCCCATTAAAATGTGGAAGATAATACAATATGTACATTTTGTTAGAAATAATAATCAATATTTATGCTAGTAACCACAAATTAATAATATTGAATATATAAACAATATTCTTAAATATCAATAAAATAAAACAACGATAAAATTAACAATACCAACAACATGATCACGTGAAGGAGATCCGGAAAGAAAACAATCTTAGGATGAAAGCCGAGGCTTGTGTAACACACAATTTCCTTAAAACAGATTCGTCTCCTTCACTCTGGTGCACAAGGATTTGAACAGCATCCGTTTCCTAGGATACAACGACAGATGAATAGCAAGAGAAACACATACTCTTCTATTCAGACGAACTGAATCAAGCCTCAACTCTAACAAAGAAAACTTAAAAAGAACTAAATAGAAAAGGAAAAGATAGAATAAACTCTCCAATTGTGTGTGTTCAAATGAGAGGAAGAACCCTCTTTTTATACTACTCAAAGTATTGAATTCTACCATTATTTTCCACCCTTTCAAATTCCAACTTCAAAACCTTCTCTATTAATCCACAACCTTTCACCTTACAAATTCATAACATACACCCCACTTTCCATTTCATTTAGCACATTTTATTCAATATAATAAAAATTATAAAAAATTCTAACAATCCCCCACATGAATGAAATTGATAGATCCAGACACAAGATGCAATGATGGAGTTTAAACGGTAGGACTTGCATAGGATAGGTAGGTGTTACCTTTTGAACCTTCCCTTGTGAAAATATGTTTACTTTATTGACTGATTAGTAGACATGATGTCCTTGAACTGATTTGTCATTTATGTAAATGATGACATACTTCACACAGGAATCCTCCCTAACATTATTCAGTTCTCATTATTATATTCGTTTTGGCCATGAACATACCCTTGGTTCTGCGAGAAGTTCTTAAGAATTGAGCCCTATACAATTCCGTTTAGAAGCGGTCCTACTTCTTTCTCACATAGGTGATCTCTTTAAGAGTAACCTGCATTACTATGCTCAGAAACCCGATGCATAAGAATCATTAAAAGCTTTTGCTTAACCTTATTCCTTACTGGCATCACTGTTTCATTTAATCATAGGAATGGACTGAAAGTAACTCTCACAGTGATCTACTTAAGTCTTTATAATTAAGTTGTCTCTTTGAACCTAAATCTTGAGATCTCCAGTCAATTAGGTTGAGTTTCCATTATATCGACGTATTATTTCATGGGCTTTAGTCTCATCCTCTCGATGATTTTTTAACAACCTCTCTATTTAACCATTTGGTTAACGGATCCGCTAAATTATCTTTTGACTTCACATAATCAATAGAAATAATTCAAGTTGAGAGTAGTTGTCTAATGGTATTATGTCGATGACGTATATGTCTAGACTTACCATTATATATATTGCTGTGTGCCCTTCCGATTGTAGATTGATTAGCACAATGAATGCAGATTGTTGGCACAAGCTTTGGCCACTTTGGAATATCCTCTAAAAATTGGCATAGTCATTCAACTTCTTCACCACACTTATCCAGAGCAATAAACTCAGATTCCATAGTAGATCTAGCTATAACAGTTTGTTTAGAGGATTTCCATGATACAGCTGCACCTCCTAGTGTGAACACATATCCACTAGTAGATTTTGAGTCTTTTATATCAGATATCCAGTTTGCATCACTGTACCCTTCTAGCACATCTGGATATCTAGTATAGTACAACCCATAACTACGAGTATACCGTAAATACCTAAGTATTCTTATTATTGCTTTCCAATGATTAGCTTCAGGATTACTTGTGTATCTACTCAGTTTACTAACTGTGTAAGCCCTGTCTGGTCTAGTACAACTCATTAAGTACATCAGACTTCTTATAATTCTTGAGTACTCTACTTGGGAAATACTCTCTCTTTTATTCTTTGATAGATGTTGGCTAAGATCTAAAGGTGTTCTAGCCAAGCTGGAATCATCTTTATTAAAGTTTTCAAGAATTTTATCCACATAATGTGATTGACTTAAAATAAGCTCATTCTCAGTTCTTGAAATTTTAATTCCTAATACAACATCAGCCAAACTCATATCTTTCATGTCAAATCTTGAATTCAACATATCTTTGGTAGATTTGATCATTTTATCATTACTACCAACAATGAGCATGTAATCAACGTAAAAATATAAAATGACATAACCATCATTTGTTTCTTTGACACAGACACATTTATCACACTCATTGATTTTGAAGCCGCTAGCCATCATTGCACTATCAAATTTTACATGCCATTGTTTTGGTGCTTGCTTTAATCCATATAAAGACCTGACCAATTTACAAACTTTCTTTTCTTGCCCTAGGGTAGAAAAACCCTCGGGTTGTTCCATGTAGATTTCTTCTTCCAAATCTCCATTAAGAAAAGATATTTTTACATCCATTTGATGTACTTCCAGATTTTGCAGAGATGCAATCGCAAGTATCATCCTAATGGAATTTATTCTCGTTACAGGAGAATATGTATCAAAGTAAACTAGGCCTTATTTTTGCTTGTAACCTTTAATTACAAGTCTAGCCTTGTACTTATCAATTGAACCATTTACTTTCTTTTTCCTCTTGAAAATCCATTTGGACCCTAGAGGTTTACATCCCAGAGGAAGATCTACTAGTTCCCATGTATGATTTTGCAAGATGGAGTCAAATTCGTTCTTAATAGCCTCTTTCCAAAAAGGTCCTTCTGAAGAACTCATAGCTTCTTGAAATGCTTGAGGTTCATCTTCTAACAGGTAAGTTAGAAAATTTGGACTAAAAGATTTTATTTTTATGTTCGGCGTTCAAGCATCTTAATATATATTAGCATTTTAATATATTGTTCGTTCACCTTTTATTATCCACTTATTGGGCTCTCCAGCTCACTATCTTGTTGTTTTCCTCCCTCAGGTCATCATTCAGGAGTCGAGTTGTATCCTCCGTCTTAGGTCGGTCGCTAGACGCATGTCCTTGTATTTTCACATGTTGAGTGTCATGTAGACTACTTTAATATTGTATTTATTCAAATTTGTAAAATGAGTTTGAATGTGGAGATCTTTTTAAGGAAAAATTTATTGAGTGTTCTTAAAGTTTTCTAAAAAATTCACCCTTCTCTCGGGATCTGAGTCCCACGGAGTGTCAGGATCCGGTGGGGCAAGGATTGCCCGGGAGGGGGTGTGACAATTTGGTATCAGAGCTCTAGGTTGTGAGTCATTGTGCATTGTGTGAGCATGCATGGCGTGTTTTGAGAAACTAAACATTGATTGTTTTATAGATTATGCGTCAAAGAGGCCGACCGTGTACTTGACCTGAGGGGGTAGTGGCTAACCTTTGGGATAAGGGTGATGGTTGTGGTGAGCGTGAAGAGGGAGAGGGATCATGAGTGGCTAGTAAAGGGCCTAATTTTGAGAATGATCAGTCCTCAGAGAGTGAGTCCACTTTTGAGAGGACGACGGGTAGATTTGCTCGCCTCTTTACCCGAGTCGTAGGAGGTCAGGCTGTAGGGGAAGCGGAGAGGAGGGATGTGATTAAGAAAGCTAAAAATATAGGGGCTTGGAACTTTGATGGAGAGGGAGATGCAAAGTTAGCTGAGAGATGGTTGAGAAGCACGGAGAAAGTGTTCCAAGCAATGAATTGTACGGACAGGGAGAAAATGAGGATTGTAGAGTTCTTCCTAATTAGTGATGCTGACTCTTGGTGGCAATCCACCCGAGGGAAATATGTCGATCCGACATGGGAAGACTTTAGGCAAGAATTTTTGAATAGATATCAGTCCCGAGTGTACAGGGATAATATGATGAGAGAGTTTATAGACCTAGTTCAAGGGTATTTGACAGTAGATCAATATATGAATTGATTTGTGGAGTTATTAAGGTTTGCTCAGGAAATTGTTGTGAGCGAAGATATTAAGTGTAGAAAATTTAAGATGAGGCTTAGAAATGAGATTAGGATGGCCGTAATGGGTTTCAGGTTTAATGACTTCTCCAGGTTAGTAGAAGCAGCCATAAGAATAGAAAAATGTGTACTAGAGAAAAGAAAGGAAGAGGTGTTACCACGTAGGTAGAAACGTAGGGATAGAGAGTAGGGAGCGGGAGGATCCAGGGGTCGGATGCCAAGGCGACAGGGTAGTTATTCTAGTAGCTAGGCCTCTGGACCAATGGGGGACAAAACAGATTTAGTGGACAGTCAGGTAGTGGGAGTTCGGGCGGAGCCCCGAAGCTCCAATGTAGTACTTGTAATTGATATCATTGTGGACCATGTTGGGGGATCAATTCTAAGTGTTATCAATGTGGGCAGTTTGGTCATATTAAGAAAGATTATCCTCAGTTAGTCCAGAGGGAAAACCAGTTTCAGAGAGGAGCCTCCCAGGGTTACCAGGGCGAGGGTAGCCTAGTTCAGGGACAGTCGAGGTCCCAACCTCGAGGAGGGTCCACCTCGAGCAGCAGGGGTGAGTCCAACACTGGGGGCAATGGGCGAGCCCGATAGAGAGGGTCATGCCAGTAGTATACCTAGGCTTGATTTTTTACTATAACTAGACAGGAGGCATAGGCCTCACTCGAGGTGGTGACTGGTATGTTATCTATCTTTGGCCGTGAGGCCCAAATTTTGTTTGATCCTGGATCTTCCCATTCATTCATATCATTTGCATTTGCAGAGTTTTTGGACCGGATCTTAGAGCCCTTGGAGTGTAAATTGGCGGTATCTATGCCAATTAGTGAAACTTTATCGGCAGAGTATTGATTTAAAGGTTGTGGAATAATAGTGCAGGGTTTTGAGTTGGAGGCCGATTTAATTCTATTGGGTTTCCAAGATTTTGATATGATTTTGGGTATGGATTGGTTAGCCAACCATAGGGCTTCAGTGGATTGTTTCGGGAAAGAGGCGACCTTTAGGAAACCAAGATTTCCAGAGATTGTATTTTGTGGTGAGTGTCAGTTAATCCCCTCCTGTTTGATTTCTGCATTGGTGGCCAGGAAGTACATCAGAAAAGGTTGTGAAGCTTTTCTACCTCATGTGGCGGATACCAAAGTGAATGAGATTAAGTTAGAAGATGTGCCCATAGTGAGAGATTTCCCAGATGTATTTTTGGATGATCTTCCAAGGTTACCCTCAGTGAGAGAGGTAGAGTTCTCTATAGTGTTGATTCTGGGTACTACACCATTGTCAAGGGCCCCTTATAGGATGGAACCCCTGGAGTTACAAGAGCTGAGGGTTCAGTTGCAAGAACTAGTGGACAAGGGATTTGTTAGACCAAGTTCATCGTTGTGGGGTGCACCAGTGTTGTTTATGAAAAAGAAGAATGGGTCTATGAGATTATGTATCGACTATAGGGAGTTCAATAAGTTAACAGTGAAAAATAAATATCCGCTACCCAGAATTGAAGATTTATTTGATCAATTACAAGGTGCCAAGGTATTTTCTAAGATAGATTTGAGGTTAGGATATCATGAGTTGAGGGTGAGAGAATCAGATATTCCAAAGACAGCTTTCAAAACCCGCTATGAACATTATGAATTTGTGGTGATGCCTTTTGGTTTGACTAATGCCCCAACAGTATTCATAGATTTGATGAACCGGGTGTTTGGTCATTTTCTGGATCGTTTTGTGGTAGTATTCATTGATGATATTTTGGTGTACTCCCAGAGTAGGAGAGAGCATATGGAACACCTCCGTATAGTATTGCAAACCTTGAGAGAACAACAATTGCGTGCTAAGTTTAGTAAATGCCAATTCTGGTTGAAAGAGGTTGCTTTCTTGGGGCATGTAATATCTTCCAAAGGGGTTTACGTAGATCCTCAAAAAGTGGAAGCCGTATTGAATTGGGAGAGACCTATGAGTGTGACTGAAATAAGAAATCAGAAGTTTCCTGGGTTTGGCCTGTTATTATCGAAAATTTATTGAGGGGTTTTCTAAAATTGCCTTACCATTGACCCGATTGACTAGAAAAGAGGTTAGATTTGAATGGACAGAAGAATGTGAGCAAAGTTTTCAAGAGTTAAAGACAAGATTGACTTCTGCACCAGTCCTAGTCCTGCCTTCTGGTGTGGATGGGTTTGAGGTTTACAGTGATGCATCTAGGCAAGGATTAGGTTGTGTGTTAATGCAAAGTGGCAAAGTGATTGCTTATGCCTCTAGACAACTAAAGAAACACGAGGAAAACTATCCGGTCCATGATTTAGAATTAGCTGCAATGGTTTTTGCGTTAAAAATTTGGAGACATTATTTGTATGGAGTAACCTGCAGGATATTCACGGATCATGAAAGTTTGAAGTATTTGTTCTCCCAGAAACAATTAAATATGAGGTAGCAAAGGTGGATGAAATTAATTAAGGATTATAACTGCACTATTGAGTACCATATGGGAAAGGTAAATGTCGTAGCTGATGCTTTGAGCCGGAAATCCCAAGGGGTTTTGGCACATTTGGAAGTATCTCAGATTGGTTTGTTGCAAGAAATGAGGACCTTAGGAGTATATTTAGGGTAGGAAAGATCGGGAACTTGCTAGCAAGATTTAATGTGAGATTAGCTTTCTTAGATCAAATAAGAGAGCTTCAGAGGACCGACCCCTATTTGGAGAATTTGAGGCTTGAGGTTAGCTATGGGACCAAGACTGATTTCTGGATAAGGAATGATGGCATGTTGATAATGAATAATAGGATGTGTGTACCAGATTAGGGTAGCGTAAAACAATAGATCTTGGAGGAAGCTTATTCCTTAGCTTATGCCTTGCATCCGGGGAGTACTAAAATGTATCATGATCTGAGAGTGCACTATTGGTGGCCGGGTATGAAAAGAGAAATAGCGGACCTTGTTTCCAAATGTTTAGTATGCCAGCAGGTTAAGGCTGAGCATTAAGGACTGGTGGGTTTATTGCAACCTCTTCCGGTCCCTGAGTGGAAATAGGAGGATATAATTATGGATTTTGTATCTGGTCTTCCTCAGGCAAGGAACAGGTATGATGGAATTTGGGTAATTGTGGATCGTTTTGTTAGTGTAGGTGTCCTAGAGCCAATAATATTGTAATTGACTCTTTGTAAAAACATAATTAATTTATAATAAAAGTCATATTCTATATCAGACCTTAAGTATGTACGGCCATATGAAATGATATATGCCTGAAGATTGGTTGAATCATGACGAGAGTATCAAGTGTTTAAAATCTTGATAGTGAG
>WYDK02118158.1:295615-312152 GCA_009867345.2 Toxicodendron radicans
TCAATTAAAACGTCAAGCCCTCGGATTAGGCTACATTGGATACCAAAGAATGGGTTTAGTTACCCATGAATCTAAAAACTAACTTCAAAACAGAAGCCATCTCCATCAACATGAGTAATCAAAACTATGAACAAACTAAAACTACCCTTTAACAAATGAATTCCCTTGTTTTCCCCCTAATTTTCCTAAAGTAGTGTGTATTTCTCTCTCTACAGCCCGTTGTCACTGTTCACAATGCCAATTTTTTTTATATACTGTAGTTGTCCCCGAGGCGACACTAAAATAACCCTAGCTTTGCCTAGGCGATGGTGGACTGATACCGAGGCGATGTGGAGCACAACAAACTTTGCTGCAACGATGGTGAATTGTCGCCTAGGCGACATGCAAAAGACTGACTTCGCCTAGGCAATAAGGAACTATCGCCGAGGCGAAGCTCTTTCACTCGAAGATTTCCAGAAGGTTTGTCATCGAGGAGACAATGGGTTGTCTTTGATGCTGAATTTATGGTTTTGCCTTTCTTCTTAGCTCTTCATTCTTCTTGGGTCTGATTGGTTCCGATGCGTCCAGAACTTCTTCAAATTGCTTCTCATCTTCACCATCTTCAAAATATTGCCTTTCATCATCCAAAACACTCCTCAAACATCATGTTTTCTTCCAAAAAAATGGTTTTGTCCTAAAACATAAAATAATCACAATTAAGCAGTATCCAGGATCAAAACTATGTATAAAGCATCTGATAATCCTAGTAAAATTAAGTGCAAATCATTACAAAACTAGGATTATCAAGGGGGATTTGGCCAACCCTGGGGGTAGGGGTAGGGGTAGGGGTAGAGGTAGAGGTAGGGGTAGGGGTGAGGGTTGTAGTGAGCATGTAAAGGGGGAGGGATCAGGAGTGGCTGGTAATGGACATGGAGTTAAGGGACATGTTAGACATGAGGGTGATCAGTCTTCAGATAGTGAGTCTGATTTGGAGAGGACTATTAGTAGATTCGTTCGTTTCTTTACCCGAGCTGCGAGGGGTCAGGCTATGGGGGAAACGAGGAGGATAAATGTGATAGAGGAAGTGAAAAACCTAAGGGCTGAGAAATTTGATGGAGAGGGAGAGAGAGATGCTAGGTTAGTTGAAAGATCGTTGAGAAACACAAAGAGAGTGTTCCGAGCTATGGGTTGCACCGATGGAGAGAAATTGAGGATTGCATAATTCTTCTTGATTGGGGATGCTGATTTTTGGTGGCAATCCATCCGAGAGAAATATATCAATCCAAAATGGTTAAATTTTAGGCAAAATGTTTTGGATAGATTTCAATCCAATGTGTATAAGGAAAATCAAATGAGAGAGTTTCTAGCCCTAGTTCAGGGGAATATGATAGCAGAATAATATATGAACATATTTGTGGAGTTATCTAGGTTCACCTAGGAGATTGTGGTTAATAAGGAAATTAGGTGTAGGAGATTTGAGGGTGGACTTAGAGAGGGGATTAGGATGGCTGTTGTGGGATTTTCGTTCATTGATTTTGCTAGGTTGGTAGAAACAACCATGAAGATAGAATAGTGTGTACCAGGGAAAGAGAGAGAAGAGGGTCAACCACATAGGCAGAAACGTGGGAATAGAGAGCGGGGAACGGGTGGATCCAAGAGCCGTATGCAAAAGCAACAGGGTAGTTTTTCTAGATCATCTAGTAGCCAGGTGATAACTCTCGTAAATAGAGTTATCATAGGCCTAATTTGGAGACTTTGCTATGGTTTTTATTTCTTATATTAGTTATTTTAGTTTAATTTAGTGTAACACTTCATGACTTTACCATTTAGAGTTAATTGTGCTTAAAGAAGAAATTATGTGTTGTTCTACTCTAATTTGGTGTAATTTAGGTGTAATTTTGTTAAATTGTCTTTCTTCATTTCAGAATCAAGTGGTTTGTCATCTGATTTGAATTGCACAATTGAAGACTTGATGTTGTGGATTTTGCTGCAAGGAATGCTGGCGCATAACGCGCTAGATTAGCATAACAGAAAAACGTTGTTGTCTTGTAAAACTGCTGATTTTTCCTGACAAAGACAGTCACTTTTTTCGTGCACACAGTGACCAGGTTGTGAGAGATGACTTATCCTAGTATTGTGCCAAGTGTCAAAGGTTGCCTTATTTTCTCTCATATAAAAGCAAAGTGGAAAGTTTATTCAAGGGTCTTCAACCATCAGAGTGAGAGCCGACCATTGAGAGTAATACTTAGAGAGAATTTACAAATAATCACAATAGGAGAATGAGCCATTTTCCGAGGAAAAGCTGAGCACTTTATGAACCATTTCTAGCTTTCTTCCTTGTATTTTGTGTTTCCTTGTCCAATGGACTTCATGATTGTATTTTCTACTTGTTGTTACTCTAATTTCAGTATGAACTAATTTCTTTTAAATTGGATTTGAGTGTTTGAACTCCTTTTGTAATGCTATTTTTGTCTTAATTATAGGTTGTAATGCTTACATTTCATTTTAATCAAATGAGTTTATTGTAGAATATTGATTTGGTCATTCAATACTTGTTTCATGCTTGTTAATTAGATGCTGAGAAGGTCTGAGAAACAAGGGAAATCATTTGGTTAATGCAAGCCCTTAGGGTCATACGAGAGTATGAGGAGAATACATAGACATATGGGTGCTCCCTTGTACGGTTGTTAGCAAAATCGGGGTTTAATCTGTTTCTTAAGTCCAAATTTGCATAGATGTATGTTAGATGTAAGCTTAGAAAGCATGCTTGTAGAATGTTCGAGAGAACAGTACACGATCTTAGGTGTTTAAATCGAGTGAAATGTCATGCTGAGCTAGGCTATAACATTTTCCACAACATTGCAATAGGAGAGATTTTACTCAAATCTGACTTACGTTTATTTGATCACTGAATATGTTGCTGTTACCTTTCTATGTTGATATAGCATTCATATTTAGGATTATTTTAGTTGATTAGTTTCATCTAGTTGAGTAACTAGTCCATTTCCATTTATTTAAGTTCAATATTATCAATGTTCCATTGCTGTTACTATTGCTGGAGCGTCGATTGAGATTAACTAGTTTTACAATCCTCGTGGGAACGATATCCGATTCTTAGGAATCTAGACTACTTGTCGACCGCGTATACTTGCGTGAATGTGTTTATTTTAACATATAACACCGTTTTGACAACAAGTTTTTGGCGCCGTTGCCAGGGATTATGCCAAAATTAGTTAGTAAAATTGTTGCTCATTTTATTTGTTTTTGCATTTTATTTTACTTTTTGTTTGTCTTCTTTCCGATTTGATGGCGAGTGATTTATGAGCCTGTCAGTTGAAAAAGCACTACTATTATTCGATCCTGATCTAGAGATAAATCTTCACACCAGATTGAGAAGATTGAGAACTAATTAAAGAGCCCATAAACCTGAAGAGATGGAGAACGAAACAATTTATAATCTGCAACCAATTGATGAGAGAGACAAATGTATTAGAGATTTTGACACACCTCTCATGAATCAATTCAATCCGAGCATACTCAAACTTGAATTTCCAACTCAACAATTCGAATTGAAGCCCATGATGTTTTAGTTATTACAAACAATGGGTCAGTTTGGGAGGTTAGTTGCTGAAGATCCACATTTGCACTTGAAGTTATTCATGGAAGTCAGTGATTCATTTAAGATGCCGGGTTTTTCTTTTTTCTAAAGATATTTTGAGGCTCAAGTTGTTCCCATATTCATTGCGAGATAAAGCTCATGCTTGGCTTAATTCATTACCACCAGATTCAGTCATGGATTAGAATGATTTGCTGCACAAGTTTTTGTCAAAATACTTCCCACCTCCAAAGAAAAGGAAGCTTCGAAATGATATCACTTCATTCCAACAATTTGAAGATGAGACGTTGCATGAAACTTGGGAGAGATTTAAAGAGTTACCGAGGAAGTGTCCTAATCATTGGATACCTTGTTGGATTCAGATGGAGACCTTTTATAATGGATTAAATGCGTAGACGTGAATGTTGGTTGATGCGTCAACAATGGGTGCACTGTTATCCAAGTCATACAATGAACCATATGAGATTCTAGAAAAGATCTCTACTAACAACTATCAGTGGCCAGCAACTAGGGCAGGGAATGCAAGAAGAACAGTCGCTGGAGTCATGGAAGTGGATGTCATCACGTCATTATCTGCTCAAGTAGCTTCCTTGACTAATTTAGTCAAGAACATGAGCACTCCTGTGCCAGCATCATCTGCAGCAATGGGTAGTTCAACAAACCATCTAGAAGCAGTGTCTTGTGTATTCTATGGAGAGGGGCATTTGTATGAAAATTGTCCCAATAACCCTGCTTCTGTGTGTTTTGTGAGTAATCAGAATATGGGAAACAATCCTTATTCTAATACTTATAATCCGAGGTGGAGACAACATCCAAATTTCTCTTGGAATAATCAACGAGGAGGTGTTTCATCATCTAATCAGCAAAGGTTTATGCAACTACTAGGATTTCATCAGCAAATGCGGCCAAGAAATGATCCTTTAGAGAACAAAATCAACTCATTGGAGACTCTCATGAGAGATTTCATGACTAGGAGTGATTCCATCATGAAGAATCAATCTATTTTGATTCAGAGCCAAGGTGCTTCATTGAAGAATTTAGAGAACAGATGAGACAACTTGCATTGGTAGTACAAGGCCATAAGGTTCCTTTCCAAGCAATACCGAGAACCCAAGAGAAGGCAATGAACAAGTTCAAGCCATCTAGTTGAGAAATGGAAGGGAAATGCAAATGTCAAGGAGAATGTCTGAACCAGAACAACCCTCAGCTGAATCTTAGTCAAATGAAGCAGATCCTGAAGTGCAAGAGGTAGTAGAGAAGTCGAAAAAGAAAACGACTGATGCTGACAATATTGCACCAGTACAGTCCAACATTGAGAAGCAGCAGCCTGTGAAGCCTACTCCACCATATCCCCAAAGACTCAAAAAGTAGAATCAAGGCAAGCAATTCAAAAAATTCCTTGAAATCCTGAAGCAGCTCCACATCAACATTCCACTGGTTGAAGCCTTGGAACAAATGCCCAACTATGTCAAGTTCATGAAGGATATTTTGTCAAAGAAAGAAGATGAGTGAGTTTGAGACAATAGTCATGACCAAGGAGTGCAGTTCTATTTTGCAAAACAAACTCCCACAGAAGCTGAAGCATTCTGGAAGTTTCACACTATCATGTTCAATTGGAAATACCTATTGTGGAATGACATTATGTGATTTGGGCGCTAGTATCAACTTGATGTCTCTTTCTTTGTTTAAGAAGCTTGACATTGGTGAAGCATGACCAACAACAGTAACTTTCCAACTTGCTGATCGTTCTTTTGTTCATCCTGAAGGAAAAATTGAAGATGTGTTGGTGAGGGTGGAAAAATTTATTTTCCTCGTGGATTTCATTATTTTGGACTATGAAGTCGATCGGGAAGTGCCTATCATTTTGGGTAGACCATTTCTAGCCACATGGAAGACTTTGATTGATGTCTAAAAATGAGAACTTACCATAAGAGTCAATGATCAGGAGGTTAGTTTTAGTGTCTTAGATGCAATGAAGTTCCTCGATTATTTAGAAGAATGCTTTGTTGTGGGCATTCTGGACAGCATAGTCATGGAAGACATGGAAAAATTCTGTAAAAGTTGGGCTGATAATGTTGATTGTTTGGTTGATGAATCCAAGCTTAATAATGGTGAGAACAAGAATATGATTGTAGCTGAATTACAAGGGAACTCAAGGTCTGACAGATTTGGGTAAAAGTTTGAATTGCTTGATAAAAATGAAAGGGATTTGAAGTCTATCAAGTCATTTATTGAAGAACCCCCAATGATGGAGTAGAAGGCTTTGCCTAGCCACCTTAAATATGCATATCTTGGGGAAGGGGATATTTTGCCTATTATTATCTCTTCATCACTTTTTGGAGAACGAGAACAACAATTGCTGAAGATACTCAAGCAAATAAGAGAGTTTTTGGTTGGAGCATTGCGATATCAAGGGAATTAGCCCTTCAATTTGTATGCATAAAATCTTGCTTGAAAATGATTGCTGCCACATTGTTGAGCATCAAAGAAGACTCAATCCAACCATGAAGGAGGTTATCAAAAATGAGATTTTAAAATGGTTGGATGTTAGAATAATCTATCCAATTTCAGATAGTGAATGGGTGAGTCATGTTCAATGTGTCCTAAAGAAAGGTGACATAACAGTAATCAAGAATCAGAATGACGAATTGATATCCACAAGAACTGTCACTGGTTAGAGGATTTACATGGATTATAGAAAACTCAACAAAGCCATAAGAATTAATCACTTTCCTTTGTCATTCATTGATCAGATGCAAGACAAGTTGGCTGGAAATGAGTATTATTGTTTCTTAGACGGATATTCTGGATACAATCAGATCGCAATTGCACCAGCTGATCAACCCAATACCACATTCACTTGCCCTTATGTCACCTTTGCTTTTAGAAGGATGCCCTTTGGGCTGTGTAATACGCCAGCAACCTTCCAGCGCTGTATGATGTCTATATTTTTTGATTTGGTAGAGAATTGCATGGAGATTTTTATGGATGATTTCTCAGTATTTGGTGACTCTTATGATGAATGTTTAAAGAATTTGGAAAGAGTACTGAAGAAATGTGAAGAGACTAACTTGGTATTGAATTGGGAGAAGTGTCATTTCATGGTACAAGAAGGCATAGTTTTAGGCCATAAAGTCTCACTAAGAGTGATTGAGGCGGATAGAGTAAAAGTGGATGTCATTAAACAACTGCCTCCCCCTTCAAATGTTAAAGGAATCATAAGTTTCTTAGATCATGCAGGGTTCTATAGAAGATTCATAAAGGACTTCTAAAAAATTTCCAAACGTCTTTGTTCTTTGCTGGAGCATGATAGAAAATTTGAGTTCACCAAGGATTGTCATGTTGCTTTTGAAACATTAAAGAAAGTCTTAGTGTCAACACCTGTAATTGTAGCTCCTGATTGGTACTTGTCATTTGAGCTTATGTGTGATGCAAGTGACTATGTTGTTAGAGCTCTGTTAGGGCAGATGAGAGGTAAGCTTTTTCACCCAATTTACTATGCAAGTAAAACCTTGCGTGATACCCAACTCAACTACACCACAACTGAGAATGAGTTACTTGTTGTAGTCTTTGCATTTGATAAGTTTAGAGCCTACCTTATAAGGACCAAAATGGTGGTTCATACAGATCATTCAGCCATTAAGTACTTGGTTTCAAAGAAAGATTTAAAACCAAGGCTAATAAGGTGGATACTACTCCTACAAGAATTTGATTTGGAGATTGTTGATCGTAGGGGTTGTGAAAACCAAGTTGCTGACCACCTCTCACGACTTGAAAATGAAGAATTTACCCAAGGCAATGTGGCCATTAAAGACGTGTTCCCTGATGAGCAAATACTTGCCATGAATCATCAAGAATGCCCATAGTTTGCTGATTTTGCTAATTACTTGGCATCTGACATTTTACCCCCTGACCTATCCAAGCAGCAATTGAAGAGATTTTAACATGAAGTGAGATTTTACTTCTAGGATGACCCATACTTATACAAGCAAAAGGTTGATCAAGTTTTGAGAAGATGTGTATCTAGTGAAGATTGCGCTAACATACTACAGCAATGTCATGCAACACCCTATAGTGGTCATTTTGGTGGGTCAAGAACAACAACAAAAGTTTTTCAATGTGAATTTTTCTGGCCTACTCTCTTCAAGGATACTCAAGAGTTTGCTAAAGCATGTGATCTTTATCAAAGGATGAGTAATATTTTAATGAAGCATGAAATGCCTTTGACAAATATTCTAGAAGTTGAACTTTTTTGTGTGTGGTGAATTGACTTCATGGGGCCATTTCCCCCCTCTTTTGGTATGAATTATATTTTGGTGGCTGTGGATTATGTATCCAAGTTGGTGGAAGCTCAAGCTTGTTCTACAAATGATGTCAAGGTGGTTGTAAAGTTTTTGCAAAAGAACATCTTCATCAGGTTTGGAACTCCAAGATGCCTCATTAGTGATGAAGGCACACACTTTGTGAACCGATTAGTGAGTTCTTTGCTGAAGAAATATGGAGTTAGACACAAGATAGCCACTGCCTACCAGAAATACGGA
Source organism: Toxicodendron radicans (assembly GCA_009867345.2). NCBI lineage: Eukaryota > Viridiplantae > Streptophyta > Magnoliopsida > Sapindales > Anacardiaceae > Toxicodendron > Toxicodendron radicans. Next base: position 303,752 of record WYDK02118158.1, read on the forward strand.
GTTAGACACAATATACATCACATCATCAGTGCGATCGCTACAACGAGCAGATTGCTTGCTGTGGCGATCGCTAGTTTCTAGCGTTTCCACAATTCGATGAATCGTGAAATGTGCAGGCCCGCGAGCACGAACCCACGTCCGGATCTGTTCTTCGCGCAACAACGCGAATCAAAATCCAATATATGCAACAACATACACAACAACAATCATATATTCATCAACAATTGAAAGCATATTTTAATTCAATTAAAAACAGAATAATAATTGAACAAAATCTGAAACATGCAATCAACAAATCAATAAATTATATGTATTCAATCCTAGGCTCTGATACCACTATTAGGGAAATCCATCGAGCGCGCAGCAGAATATAACAAAAAATTTCTCACTCGTTAAACTCCATTAACCCAAGATCAGGAAAGATACATATAATTTTATATATAATATTAAATAAACTAGAGCAAGAAACCAGAATTTATACCAGCTTTTGGAGGCACCTTCTCTAATTTTGATTTTGCTTTCAATCCAAGAAGAGGATTGTGCATATGATGATCCACACGAAGACAATCAGGGTGAACCAATAGTTGATTTGCTAGAATAACTATTAGCTTCAAAAATCCACAAGAGACAAAGGAAAAATTATGCTCTCATATTCATGTATGGAAGAATGTAAAGGTGGCTAGGATTTATTCTTAATTGAATAATTGTCCTCACATTTTTTTTTAACTTTAGTTGCACTTATATAGTGCACCAAAATTAAAACCCGATTCCTATAAGGAATAGACATGGATTCTCTATTAATCCGTCCTTGTAGCCAAACACTCCCAATTGGTATTTTAATTAATTAATTATTATTTTAATCAATAAATATTAATATATATTAAATACATTAATATTTAATAAAACAATAATTCATTTAAATATATCTACAAATATATTTAAATATGTATAATTGTTGTGCGGGTTTTTTTTGTGAAGAGTCCGCCTAAGTCAGTCAATCCGGAAAAAGGTCCAGGGAAGCTGATGGCGAGTCAATTTTTACTTATGCCCGATTTAGAAGGATCGCCTAATATAGTCCGATAGATAAAGTTTTCAATTATTGCAGTAGGTCGACAAAAGGTCCTAGGTCGCCAGAATGTGTTCGCCAAGGTGACTGCTAATTGATATGATAAATCTTATCCCTTAGCAATAGGGATATGATCAGACTCAAATTCCAAATTGGTACCCAATCCCGAAAACCTCGGGATTGATTTCCTCATTGAAGCATAATTCTATTTTGGTTGAACTTACCATGTAAAAAAAAAAAACACTATAAATACCAAAACCTTTTATTGAAGAGGGGTTATAAATTATTCAATAAAAATTACAGTGGACGTAGGCATTCATAAAAGAGGCCGAACCACTTTAAAAATCCTTTTGTTCTTGCGTATTTGTTGAGTTTATTGTGTTTTTTTATTGTCCTTTGCTGGTTATATTCAACCACATACACATCCGTTCCGGTTCCGATCAAGGTCAACCGGATCTCCCTAGTTGGTGCGAATTTTCGTATCAACATTTTGGTGCTAGAAGGAGGGGTTATCTACAACAACAACAAGGTTCGCACAAAAAAACGATTTGGCAGACATGGCCCGTACCAGAACATCCAGACATCCAGAAGAACGTGAGAACAAAAATCCTACCCAACAAGAAGGCGACAGTCGCTTGCCGTCGATCATTGAGACTCCCGAAGCTGGACCCTCTGACCCGAAGCGTGGTGAGTTGATAGATATGATTAAATCTCTGACCAATGTAGTGCAGGTTATGTCGTAGGATATGACGGGGATGAAAAAAGCGCAAGAGGCAAAGCTCGACAGGTCGATGTTCACTAAGTCAACCCCAACTAGGAAGAGTCAACAGTGGACTAATCGTTCAGGATCGTCCACGCCCAAAGGGTCTCAACCCATGAATGCTCACTTCATGCAGCGAAAAGGTAACTCACGTGCAGGTTACAACCCACGCCCAACACAAGCCCGACCATCGAGCCAACACCATAATTCCTAGTGTCATGGTCTTAACCGACACCGCGAACAAGTTAGTACGTATGACAATACTTACTATCCCAATCGGCAGGCTACAGAATCGCGCACAAGTGCGCACAGTCCTTTGGTCCGGACATAAGACCTTAGATTCTATTTGATAGAATATGAGCCATTAGGGCTCAGAACCTAAATCCTCTAGCCAACGAGCTCGAATAAATGCAAAGAATGCGGAACGATCTCAAAGCCTGACAGAAAATAGCAAATCATGCGGAAACTATAGTAAGCTCGCCATTTTCTTAGCAAATTCGCTTGGCACCCCTCCCCTAGAGATTCAGAGTGCCAGAGATGAAATATGACTGAAGGGGGGAGCTAAAAGAGCATTTGGATGTGTTCAACGATTTTATTGAACTATACCAGGTCTCCGACTTAGCGAAATGTCGCTGTTTCACGGTAAGTTTGGTTGGAGAGGCCAAGAAATGGTACAAAAGGCTAGCTACGGGCTCAATTACTTCCTGGCAACAGTTCGCCTCTCTATATCTGCAGCAATTCTAGGCAAGGTTGCAATTTTCAATGCCGCTCAGCTATTTGAGCAACATTTGTCAAGAGAAGGGCGAGTCTCTGACATCGTATTTAAGGAGATTTTAGAGCGAAAAAAACTAAGGTCGTCAACACTCCAGAAGAATTAATCAAAATGTTATTGATTGCGGGGGTGAAGCCGAAACTGAGTTCTGGAATGAACTGCAGCGAAAGGACAACGTGAGTTTGGCACAATTTTATAGAATGGCTGAAAAACACCAAAGGGTGGAGAATTCGTTGGAAGTTCTGAAAAGAGGCCCGTCGGGCAGTAACGTCGATCAGCGACCAGATCGCTCGACAGATAAAAGAAAAACCTATGATCTGGTTGAAAGACACTGATTCAATATAAAGCAAAGACCAGAGTTCAGGGAAAGAGAACCAGTAGCTCGATTTGCGGAGTACACTCCTTTAGTTGCCTCGCTATCTCATATTTACGAGGTGTCTAATGAGGTGAAGGGGGCTCCCCGCCTAGAGAAAATAAGAACCTCGACATTCAGGCGAGACACTCATAAATACTGTTGATTCCACTGAAATATCATCGACTCCACCGAGATATCGTCGATTCCACCAAGATATCAGCCACAATACTAATAAGTGCCGAAACTTGAAAGATGTCATTAAACAATTGATAAAGATGGGGCATCTGAAGGATTTTGTCAAAAAGGAAGAAAAGGTTGAAGTAGTAAAAGGGCCTACTAAAAATGAAAAAGCAAAGAGCCCGCCACTGTCACCGCCACCGCTACCAGGCGGGTATAATGTCTGGATGATTTATGGCAGGCTGAGCTCAATTGACAACTCGAGGCATGCTCGGGAAAGAGATGCTCGGGAAGCAAGAAATGGTTCTGTTTCCAAGGTAATGGTGGTAGGGACGAGGCCTCAAAAAAGGCCCATGGTTGACAGCAAGGTGATAGGTTTCACCAGAGAAGAGAACGAGGAGTATCCCAAGTACTCTCGTGATGCAATAGTGGTGACAACTATGATCGGGAATAGCAAGGTATTCCGTTTGATGATTGACAACGAGAGTGCAGTGAATGATTTTAGAAGCCTTCCGCGAAATGAGGTTCACAGAGCGGCACTTGAAACCTTGCTCAATACCTATTTGCGGATTCACAGGAGACAATGTGATCCCGAAGGGGACGATCGACCTTCTTGTAACCATAGGGGAAGTGGATTGTGCAAGAATAGAAATGCAAGAATTCATCGTGGTCAACTACCCGACGAGCTACAATGGAAATTTGGGAAGGCCGTTTTTAGATGACTTTGAAACAGTGGATTCGGTCCGATGTCGAGCAATTAAGTTCCCGACTGATAACGGTGTTGGAATTCTTGGAGGTTCAACTAACTCGGCAAAAAAATGTTACAATGTCATTGTAACTGCAGTCAACAAGTGGCCTATGATTAAAACTATGGTTATAGAAGAAATTAGCCCGCAAGCTCAAAATTCTAGGCCATTAGAGGATACAATTGATCCTCATATCCATATGGAAGACCCCGTGGCGGGTCTTACCGAAGAGCTGCGGGATATCCCGGTTAGTGATAAAAACCTGACAATGGTGCTGAAGATTGGGAGTGGGCTGAGTGAGGAACAAGCGGACAGATTGGTCGGGTTCCTCAAAGATAATTTAGACGTGTTCGCATGGGTACATGTAGACATGGTACGGATTCACCTCGATGAAATGTGCCATAGGTTAAACATCGACCCTACCGCAAAACCGATCCGACAAAAAAAAGATCGATGGATGCGAAAAGGTCGTAAGCATTGAAGGATGAAGTGGATAAGTTGTTAAACATCAACTTTATAAGGGAAGTGAGATACCTGAATTGGCTCGCCAATCCGGTGTTGGTAAAGAAGTCGAATGACAAGTGGTGAACTTGCGTCAACTTTACAAATCTAAACAAAGCATGCCCCAAGGGTAGTTTTCCACTTCCCATAATCAACTAGCTTGTCGACGCAACAGTCGGGTATGCACTTTTTAGTTTCATGGATGCATACTCGGGATACAATCAAATCCCTATGTATCAACCCGACGAAGAACACACCTCTTTTATTACTGACCGTGGTCTCTATTGTTACAGGGTGATGCCTTTCGGAGTTAAAAATACAGGTGCCACATACCAAAGGTTAATCAACATGATGTTCGCTCAGTAGATTTGCAAAACTATGGAGGTATACGTCGATGACATGTTGGTAAAATCTAAAGAAGTTGTTGATCATGTCAAGCACTTAGCCAAAATGCTCGAAGTCCTCAGGAAGTACTAGATGCGCCTGAACCCTTTGAAGTGCGCATTTGGTGTGGGCTCGAAGAATTTTTTAGGATACATGGTGAATCAGCGGGGTGTTGAAGCCAACCCCGATAAAATTCAAGCATTAACAAATATGAAGAGCCCGAAAAAGATAAAGCAGGTCCAAAGTTTGACGGGGCGAGTGGCTGCCCTCAGCAGATTTGTTTCCAAGGCAACATATAGATGTTTGCCATTTTTCAAAGTATTGAAAGGGAACAAAAAATTTGAATGGATCGAGGAATGCGAGAGAGCGTTCCAGGAGTTGAAGAAGCACCTAGGCCAACCTCCACTATTATCAAAGTTTATCTTAGGCGAGCCTCTCTTCTTGTGTTTGGCAGTATCATTTTTTGCCGTCAGTGCGGCACTGATAAGAGAAGAGGCGGGGGTTCAATGGCCCGTCTACTATGTAAGTAAGAGGTTGATCGATGCAAAGACGAGATATCCGAAAATAGAAAAACTAGTTTTGGCATTAATAACAGCGTCGAGGAAGTTACGACCTTACTTCCAGGTGCACAATATTCCCGTTCTGACAAATTTTCCACTAAGGAAAGTGCTCTAAAAGCCCAAAACATCGGGCAGGTTGATTCAGTGGTCGTTGGAACTAAGCCAGCACGACATTAAATGCCTTCCAAGAACGGCAGTCAAAGGCCAGGCCTTGGCTGATTTCATTTCGGAATTCTCTTATCAGCCCGGGGAAGAAATGACCCCTCTAGAATCAAACGGCGATGAAGTCATTTCTTCAAAAATAGTAGAGGCGGAGTTGAGTTGACAGTGGAAATTATACGTAGATGGTTCATTTAATGATAAGGGGGCGGGAGCCGAATTATTGTTGGAAAGCCCCCAGGGAACGAAATTTCTGGCTGTTGTTAGATTTGCATTCCCCGCATCTAATAACGAGGGGGAATATGAGGTCCTTTTGACGGGCATTGAGCTGGCGAAAGAGATGGGTGCGGAATCACTCATAATTCTAAGTGATTTGCAGCTCGTTGAAAATCAAGTGACGGGTAGTATCAGGCTAAGGAAGAAAGAATGATCGCTTATTTACAGAGGGTAAAGCTTGAACTGAGCCCTTCAAGAGTTATAGAATTCAACAGATCTTAAGGGACATAATTTAATAGTAGATGCTTTGGCCCGCCTGGCCTCCTCAATGAAAAATGAGTTCGCCGAATCAATATCGGTAAGAACAATTTTAAAGTCAAGTATCAGCCCGACAGAAGCAATGATGGAGATAGTCCGCCGATATAGCTGGATGGACCAAATCAGGGCGTACTTAAAGGACGGCGAGGTTCTCGAAGATAGAAGCAAGGCTCAAGCTTTACGGGTAAAATCGACCCGATATGTTTTGATAAATGATAAGTTGTACGAACGGGGATATGACACTCTGCTGCTCAAATGTGTAGACAAGGAAGATGCGGACTACATCCTTAAGGAAATCCACGAAGGTATATGTGGAAATCACTTCGGTGGACGAGCCCTTGCCAAGGTTATTATTGGCCAATTGTGTATGAAGATGCCGCAGATTTTGTTCGCAAATGCAACAGGTGCTAGAGGTTCTCAGACATTCAACGGGCACCACCACAAGAGCTCATGACACTAACCAGCCCGTGGCCCTTAGCGGTCTGGAGAATTGACCTGGTAGGTCTTTTACCCCAAGGAAAGGGCGGGGTAAAGTTTCTCATAGTGGCAGTTGATTATTTTACAAAATGGGTGGAAGCCGAGTCCCTGGTCACAGTGACGTCGGGTAAAGTGTAAGAATTCATTTACAAGAATATCGTGTGTCGATTCAGGCTCCCCCACACTATAAGAACGAACAATGGGAAACAATTTGACAGTGGGCAGTTTGTTTCCTTTTGTGAAGGTTTAGGCATCATGAAGAGTCTCTCGGCCATATATCGACCTCATGCAAATGGGCAGGTCGAGATCGTGAACAAGGTGATCAAGCACACCCTGAAGAAAAAGCTCGACCCTTTAAAGGGAAAATGGGCGGACGATTTGTTCGAAGTTTTGTGGTCGTACAGAACTACAGCGAGAACGTCAACTGGAGAGACTCCATTCTCGCTTGCTTATGGTTGCAAAGCCATGACTCCAATTGAGGTCAGAGTAAAAACTTTTAGAAGGGAAATGTTTGTTGAAGACATCAATGATTCCTTGATGAGACTAAGACTCGACTTGATAGATAAACATCGAGCAAAATCACAGATTCAGCTCGCTTCTTACCAACAACGACCTAAAAAGTACTTCAACTGCAAGGTCAAGAATCAAGAGTTCAAAAAGGGAGATCTCGTACTTAGAAGAATAGTCCTCGCCACGAAGAAAGCGAGCTGGGGGGTACTCAACCCAAAATGGGAAGGATCGTTTACAGTTGCCGAAAAGATCAAGCCGGGAACTTATCACTTGGAATACCTGAATGGGATAGCAGTTTTCCGAGCATGGAATGTCAAGCACTTAAGGAGGTATTACCAGTAGTCTCGACCTGATCCAGATTTTTCCTTATGTTTTTTTTTTTATTTTATTTTATTATAATTAGGCGGAGTCTTCCCTTGTAATCAATAAACGATGTTATTCAAAAAATTCCGTACTTATTATTTCAATCTATGTAAAGAATTTATTATTCAAGCCCGACCGGCAAAAGGTCTTCAACCGCGTCATAGGACGGGCTCCGTTCGAATTAATCTGAAGTCCGAGGTCATTTCGACGAAAAAGGTATTAACCGCGCCAGAGTGGACCTTGCGGGTAAATGACTTGCTATCCGGCGATTTGTGTCTCGAGAAGTTAACCGAGAAAAACACGCCGATGAGAGATCAATAAAACTTCAGCGACCTAGACTTAGAAGTGTTTCAACACAAGTTAAAATCGTCGCAAGTATAAGATCTCTTTCAATACTTGGAAAATTTTGAAAAAAACCTCAAAGTAAAGCCAATGCAAGGCAGACCGATTTCGAAGGAACACTACAGTTCAAAGATTGCAATGGAAGTACGAAATTATAACAAAGTTTAGACAGAATATTTAATGTCATTCCAAAAAGAGAAGCTCGCAAAAGCGAGTGCGTACATGAATTATTTAAAACAAAACAAAAAAACACTAAGTAGCGGGCATAGCGCCTTCATCAGTTGGGCCTGCCGGATCAGGCAAATATGTGCCGTCAGTAGGTGGGGCAGTGTAAGCAACAGTCAGGTTCACGGTTTCTTCGGTAGGCCTCTCAAATGAGTCCTCAACCGCATTATCCTCCGACTCGCTAGTTTCGAAGTGGAGCTCTTATTCTTCGGGCTCGCCGGCCTTAGGCTCAGCTTCTTCTTGGTACACAAAAGTGCCCCCAGAAGCCTCACACCGAAACCGCTCTTTCTCAATCTGGTATTGATTGGGAAGGAAGGAAAAGTCTTGCCCGGGGTCCGCCTCAAACATTGTCCTCACGAGGTTTAGTGATGTCTCCCAAAGGTCAACGACATATCTCCTTTGGGCCTCCTTAATAGTTGCCCTCAGGCGGACAACTTTAGCTTTTTTCTCAATGCGCGCCTCTCGGACTT
>WYDK02118158.1:312252-336775 GCA_009867345.2 Toxicodendron radicans
TCTCCTTTGGGCCTCCTTAATAGTTGCCCTCAGGCGGACAACTTTAGCTTTTTTCTCAATGCGCGCCTCTCGGACTTAAACCAATTGGTGAGATTGATCCGACATCCTTTTGTCCATCTAGAGAGCGCATGACTTGGCTTTCTTAAGGTCAACCGCAAGTTTGTAATTTGTGACCGCAAGCTTCCCTATTTCATAACTGAGAACCTCTTTGTCTGCCACAGCCTTATTTTTTATAGCCTCCAAAGCCACGAGCTTATCCTCAAACTCCCTCTTGGCATCCTCGCTGGATGTCTTTAAGGCCGCCAGCTCGCCCTCCAACTCTTTGATTCTCTGTATTTGGCAGCAGACTTTCTCATACGCCTTGTCTTTGGTGTCAAGAGCCAAGTGAATGGCCGCCTCGGAGTCCTCCAAAGTGTCGTAGTGCGTATGATAGAAATGAGCAGCCATGAAGTACGCCTGAAATCATAATGTTAGCAGGAGGCGTGAAAAAGAGAAAATTCTAATAAGCGGGGTCAGATGGTTCTATTACCTTGCTCATCACCCGAGCAGTGTTGAAAAGCTAACTATGGGCGGGCAAAGCTTTGAATTGCTCAAAGAGATTGCCGGAGACAGACTCTTTTGTTAGTGTTGCCCCAGTAGCGATCTTCTTAGGAAGAGTGAGAATAAGTGCATACAAATTCGTGTCGTCGAGCTCCCTTTTGGAGCGGACCAGAGCCCCCCCTCCCATTTCCTTGCCCTTCATTTTTAAAGTTTTCGAGCCTTTGTCCTTAGGACTCGAAACCTGATCAAGAGCGGACCCCTTCCTAAGGCTCGCGGTGGTCTCCTTGGCCACCCTCTTTGAACTCGGAGCACCTTGAGACCCGCCCCCAAGGCGTTTCACCCTATTAGCCTCCTGGGCAATATGGGCTAACAAAGCAATGACCGTAAAGGCCGGGGGAGCAAGGTCTCTAAGATGATTACCGTTGGGGCGAGGACCTCGAAAATGGTCGTCGTCAATTTTGGGGTAGTGTTGGTTCCTCCGGTCGAGGTCCCGCTTCTTTTTTAAGCCGATTTACCTTCATAACTGGTGGGCTTAACGACAAACCGTGTTTCTACAAATGTGGTTTACAAGTTAGCAACAGGCGAACAATATGAAAATAAGATTAGCTCAGGATGAGTCCAATACTTACTCTTCATTTTGCGGGGTAAAGAGATGTAAGCGATCGTGAATTTAGCAGACTCTGGATATAACCCGTACCCTTGTAGGTTGGAGATGTGGACAAGTTGCCCGACCTCTCGTTAACCCTCCGAGAGCAGGCGAAATCAGGTGAGACTGGAAGTGTCAAAATCGAGGGGTGGTTACCTGTTGCGGTTCGCTAACAAAGAAACAAGGGGTTGTTAAAAAAAATGAATGAGCGAAGAAAATGATGAATGACGTCGTAGAAAGGTCAACGGCGGGCTTACATGCATCTCCTTGAAAGATATTGCCTATATCCCACTCAAAGAAGAAATAGTCAGAATCCCAGTTCCTTATTTTACTCAAGATTTTAGCCAAGCCATTGACAGATAATAAGTGTTATCTTGGCCTTTCTTGAGTTTGTATAAGAACACAAGCTCGTCAATCATAAGATCGCTCAGGAGGTGAACTTGAAAGGCTATAAATAGAAATTCGCCGTTAACTAAAGCAGCGCAAGATTGTAATACTGGAGCACACTTAAGATGAACAGGTGTGGGAGAATGGAAAACCCGCACCTAAGCTGGGTTTCGGTAATGGAGCACCAGCCCGCAGGGGGCATTTTTCTCACATACCCCGCTGGTAGCATAAGGAGAGTTTGGATGGAGTATCAATCCTGAATTTTTGCAAGGTTTTCCTCATCTATCGTAATGGAAGGGTCTTTTTCAAAACGGACTGGTAATGCGAGGTTATCATTTGAATGGAATCAAGGGACTGATTGCTGGATCCTACATCTGAGCAAATACTGCCATCTCCGAACAATTCGTCGATGCTGGCGCTGGAGACGGACTGCGACATGGGAACTTAAACACCTGTAATCGGGCCAGGTGTCTAAGAGAGCCCGACGTAAAACTCGCGAATCTGAAGCGAGCTCAGGAAACATAATTCTAAAACCCATATCCCAATAGCGGAATTCAGTTGCCCGTTAATCATTTGCTGGCCATTTTTTGGGGAAGAAATCCAAAGAAAACCCCAGGCCACCCCAAAGAAGGCCAAACATGCTAGTATGTCTCAAACCACTAGTAAAACGGAAACGACATGTGCATGAATGATAAAGATTAATAAGGAGAGTACTCACCGAAAAAGATTAACGACTGGAAATGTCGAAGAATAAGTCACAATAAGCCAAGTCAGATGGCAAGCGTCTCTCTAAATAAAGGAACAACGGGAATGAATAGCCAGAGAAAGAAGAAGGCAACACGAATGCCCCTGATTATAGGAAATTTCGAATGGGGCGAGAACCAATCTTAGTCATCGGATTGAGCGAACCATCCTAGCCCTTAAATGTGGGGGGCAATCTCAACCACTAGGCAGGACACGTGTCAACGATTTGAGGAGGTATCATAACCGTTGAGGCCCTTCATCATAACCGCTGACACACGAAGCGACGTGGCCACTGTTAGAGCAATTAAAGAGACGGCCGTATTAAATGAGACTTGACAGCTCAACGGTCGTTGAAGTTACCGACTCGTTATCCCGACAAGGCGAACTCACACAATAATAGTGTTTGCACTCCGACAGGTGACCTCCAAACATTGAGGGGTAGATGTTGTGCGAGGTTTTTTTGTGAAGAGTCCGCCTAAGTCAGTCAATCGGGGAAAAAAGTCCAGGGAAGCTGATGGTGAGTCAATTTTTACTTATGCCCGATTTAGAAGGATCACCCAATACAGTCCGACAGATAAAATTTTCAATTATTTCAGTAGGCCAACAAAAGGTCCTAGGTCCCCAAAATGTGTTCGCCAAGGTGACAACTAATTGATATGATAAATCTTATCCCTTAGCAATAGGGATATGATCAGACTCAAATTCCAAATTGGTACCCAATCCCGGAAACCTCGGGATTGATTTCCTCATTAAAGCATAATTCTATTTTTGTTGAACTTACCATGTCAAAAAAAAAAAGAGCACTATAAATACCCCAACCTTTTATTGAAAAGGGGTTACAAATTATCCAACAAAAATTACAGTGGACTTAGGCATTCATAAAAGAGGCTGAACCACTTTAAAAATCCTTGTATTCTTGCATATTTGCTGAGTTTATTGTGTTTTTTACTGTCATTTGCTGGTCATATTCAACCACGTACACATCCGTTTCGGTTCCGATCAAGGTCAATCGGATCTCCCTGGTTGGTGCAAATTTTCGTATCAACAGTAATCTCACCAAATTTATTAAAATTAAATATTAGGCAACAACCTTAGCAAATTTAATTGCACTGTGAGATTACCAAAATACCATTTTGTCTTAAAAGACAAAATTTCCCTTCTTCTTATTTTGATTCTTAAATTATCTTCTATATGTGTGACCCGAAGGCTCATAATCATATCGGCAGTATACAATATCGCGATTGACACCAATCAATCGTCTCATTACATACATACCAAGATTGACCTCTAGCAAAGCATCATGACCACTCGATAGATACGGAATCAGCGAAATCGCTCCCTTATCAATATTATGGTTACCGTGCAATATGATCTCTTCATCATCTGTATCTCTCAAGGCTGATGCATAGAAATAGTGTCAACCTCATATCAAACCCTTGATATTTAATATTCGGTTATTGGCTCAACGACTGGTGATAAATAGATTGAATTGAGCACCAACTCAATCTCACTGTGGCCACAGATTTATGGTCGTTGCCAATAAAACTGAACTGCGCGGTGAGATATTTCTCCTGTAACCGAGAGTGATGAATCCTTCTGTTGATCCACCATAGCCCCAATACACTTCCTGATGCAGCCAATCACTACTGTTCTGATAGTCCTAAACAGAATTACGTTGGGCTAGCGTCAAACTACACCAATCCATGCACAAAGCACTTTGATGATCTCAAGTCTAAAGATCACATGCACCACCATCCATTATAGGATTTATTCCACAGACACTGGGGTTACTATCTACGTGGAATCCTCTGGTAGGCCAGTCCAGTGAACTTATTCAAAGAACAAGCACACATATGTCGCACCAGGTCATCACCTAACTACATTGACAAGTGAGCTCTGTTGAGCTCTGTTACTGTCTTTCGACAAGGTCGTTCAACACGATGATAGTCTTACCATATTATATGTGCCCTTGGTCAGAGTAATACTACGACTATGGAGGTTTCTAGAGTAGCCACCATTTTGCTCATAGGGTTCCCACTATCGAGATTTTCAACACTCAATAATCTCATCATGGTTCTACTACTCTAAGGACATACATTCAATGCATAATTAAATACGATTTACACAATGTAGTAAAATGCCTTTTATTTAATATATTAATATGTTTTACAAGGAGTCAATATCATAAATAGGATTGGCTCTAGGACACCTACACTAATAGCTCTATTGATATATCATTCATATTTAGGATTATTTTAGTTGATTAACTTCATCTAGTTGAGTAACTATTCCATTTCCATTTATTTAAGTTCAATATTATCACTGTTCCATTGTATTTACTATTGCTGGAACATCGATTGAGACTAACTAGTTTTACAATCCTCGTGGGAACGATATTCGATTCTTAGGAATCTAGACTACTTGTCGATCACGTATACTTATGTGAATGTGTTTATTTTAACATACAACACCGTTTTACAACACTAGGCCTCTAGGGCCAGTGGGGGACCGAACAGGTTTAGTGGACAGTCGGGTAGTAGGAATTCGGGCAGAGCCTCGAAACTCCAATATGACACTTACAACCGATATCATTGGGGACCGTGTTGGGGGATCAGCTCTAAATGTTACCAGTGTGAGCAATCTGGTTATCTTAAGAAGGATTGTCCTCAGTTGATTCAAAAGGATAGCCAGTTTCAAAGAGAAGCCTCTCAGAGCTACCTAGGTGAAGGTAGTCGTGCTTAAGGACAACAGAGGTCCCAACCTAGATGAGGGTCCAGCTCAGGCAGTAGGGTTAAGTCCAGTACCAAGCGTAGGGGGCGGGGCAGACAGAAAGGATCTAGCTAGCAGAACGCTCAGGCTCGAGTCTTTGCCATGACCAGACAGAAGGCCTAGGCCACACCCGAAATGGTGACCGGTATGTTGTTTATTTTCAACCGTGCGGCCCGTGTTTTGATTGATCCTGGATCTTCCCATTCATTCATATCATATCATATCATTTGCATTTGCGAAATTTTCTGACCGAAATGTAGAACCCTTGGAATGTAAACTGGCGGTGTATACGCTAGTTGGTGAGACACTATTGGCATAATATTGGTTCCACGACTATGGGATTGTGATTCAGGCTTTTGAGTTGGAGGCAAATTTGATTGTGTTGGGTTTCCAGGAGTTTGATGTAATTTTGGGGATGGATTCTTTAGCCAACCATAGGGCTTTAGTGGACTATTTCAGAAAAGAGGTGACCTTTAGGAAACCCGAATTTCCAGAGATTATGTTTTGTGGTGAGCGTCAGTTAGTCCCCTCCTGTTTGATTTCAACATTGGCAGCTAAGAAGTACATTAGAAAAGGTTGTAAGGCTTTCCTAGCTCATTTTATGGATACCAAAGTGAGTGAGATTAAGTTTGAAGATGTTCCCATAGTAAGGGAGTTTCCAGATGTATTTTCGAATGATCTTCCAGGGTTACCCCTAGTGAGAGAGATCGAGTTCTCTATAGAGTTGATTCCGGGTGTCACTCCAGTGTCAAGAGCTCCTTACCGGATGGCACCTCTTGAGTTGCAAGAGTTGAGAATTTAGTTACAAAAGTTAGTAGACAAGGGATTTATTAGACCGAGTTCTTCGTCGTAGGAAGCACTAGTACTTTTTATGAAAAAGAAAGATGGGACTATGAGGCTGTGTATTAATTATCAAGATTTAAATAAATTGACTGAGAAAAATAAATATTCGCTGCCCCAGATTGATGATTTATTTGATCAACTTCAAGGTGCTAAAGTGTTTTCTACGATAGATTTGAGGTCAGGGTATCATCAGTTGAGGGTGAGAGAGTTAGATATTACAAAGACAACCTTCAAGACACGCTACGGGTATTATGAGTTCGTGGTTATGCCGTTGGTTTGACTAATGCCCTAGCAGTGTTCATGGATTTGATGAATCGGGTATTCCGACCATTCTTTGATCAGTTTGTGGTAGTGTTTATCGATGACATTTTAGTATACACTCGAAGTAAGAGAGAGCATATGGAGCATCTCAGGATTGTGTTGCAGACTTTGAGGGGACATCAGCTTTGTGCCAAGTCCAGTAAATGTCAGTTCTGGTTAAGAGAAGTTACATTTTTGGGTCATGTGATATCATCAAGAGGAGTGTATGTAGACCTCCAGAAGGTAGAAGCGATGTTGAATTGGGAGAGACCCACAAGTGTGACTGAGATCTAGAGCTTTTTGGGATTAACGGGATGTTATTGGAGATTCATTGAAGGTTTCTCTAGAATTGCTCTACCGTTGACCAAATTAACTAGAAATGGGATCAAGTTTGAATGGATAGAAGATTGTTAGCAGAGTTTCTAGGAATTAAAGGTAAGATTGAATTCAGCGGTGGTCTTTGCTTTGAAAATTTAGAGACATTATTTGTATGAGGTTTCTTGTAAGATATTTACCGAACATAAGAGTTTGAAATACTTGTTATCTTAGAAAGACTTGAATATGAGGCAGCGTAGATGGCTAGAGTTAATCAAAGATTATGATTGTACTATACAGTATCATCTTGGAAAGGCAAATACAGTGACCGATGCCTTGAGTCGAAAATCACAGGGTGTTATGGCTCATTTGGGTGTAGTTAGGATCGGACTACGGTAGGAGATGAGAACCTTGGGAGTAGATTTGGAGTGCAAAGAATCTAGAGTTTTGCTAGCAAGATTTAATATGAGACCCATTTTTATAGATCAGATCAAAGAGCTTCAAAGGGTCGATCCATGTTTGGAGAAGCTGAGACTGGAGGTTAGTTATAGGGCCAAGACTAATTTTTGGATAAGGAATGACGATATGTTGATGATGAATAGCTGGATGTGTGTACTGAATCAAGGTAGTGTAAAACAAGAGATCTTGGAGAAAGCTCATTCCTCAGCTTATGCCTTGCATCCGGGAAGTACCAAGATGTACCATAATCTGAAACAGCACTATTGGTGGCCGAGTATGAAAAGAGAAATTGCAGAGTATGTTTCAAAGTGTTTGGTTTGCCAACAAGTGAAAGCCAAACATCAAAGGCCGGCGGGTTTATTGCAACCTCTTCCGATTCTTGAGTGGAAGTGGGAGCATATCACCATGGACTTTGTATCCGGTCTTCCGCGTACAAGGAATGGATATGATGGTATTTAGGTGATTGTGGATCAATTAAGTAAGTACGCACATTTCTTACCTATCAGGATGGTGTATTCACTGGATAAATTGGCAAGTTTATATGTGGCAGAGATTATCAGACTTCATAGTGCACCAGTTTCCATTGTGTCGGACAAGGATCCAAGATTTACTTCATGGTTTTGGCCGAGTTTGCAGAATGCATTAGGTACTAAATTAAGGTTCAGCACAGCTTTTTCCCCTCAAACAAATAGGCAATCTGAAAGGACCATTCAGATTTTGAAGGATATGCTAAGGGTAGTGGTAGTGCAATATAAGAAGAGTTGGGATGTTTATTTACATTTAGCGGAGTTTGCTTATAACAACAGCTACCAAGCTAGTATCGGGATGCCACCTTATGAGGCTTTGTATGGTAGAAAATGTAGGACTCCTGTGTGTTAGGATGAAGGGGGTGAAAGACATGTAATGGGTCCCGAGATAGTGCAGAACACTAATGACAAGATTCAGATGATTAGAGAAAAGTTAAAGGCAGCCTAGGATCGACAAATAAGCTATGCTAATAAGTGTAGAAAAAAGTTAGAGTTTGAAGTGGGAGATTGGGTGTCCTTACGAGTGTCGCCATGGAAAGGATTGTTGAGATTTAGTAAGAAAATGAAGTTCGGCCCAAGGATATCGGACCCTATGAGATCCTGGAAAGAGTTGGTGCTGTAGTGTATCGATTGGCACTACCCCTAAAGTTATCAAGAATTCATAATGTATTCCATGTGCTAATGTTATGCAAGTATGTGCCTGATCCTTCTTATGTGTTGCAAGAACAACTTATTGCCTTGAAGAATGATACAACTTATGTTGAAAGGCCAATAAGGATCTTACATTGGAAAAGGCAAGAATTACGATCCTGAACAATCTCGTGGGTTAAAGTCCAATGGAGTAATCATTCAGAGGAAGAGGCAACTTGGGCTTGAGGATGGTATGACGTCGCAGTATCTGGACTTGTTTCAGTAAGGTAAAGAAATTTCAAGGACGAAATGTTTAAGGGGGGAAGATTGTGACACACTGTGTCATGGTGTAACTGATATAAAGTTAATTTACTTGAATTTGGGGTGCATTTGTAGGGAAATGAAAGCTTGGAGAAGGCTTTTGTAAGAAATGGAAAGCATGGGGACTAAATGGATAATTTGCGGCTTACTATATAAGGAGGTGAATAGGTAGAATTCTCCCATTTTCTTCAGTATACACGTTGGGAGAGCTTTTTAGAGAAAGAAAGTGTCAAGGGTTAGAGAAAGAGTAAAGGTTGAAAGATTTGAGTTCGAATCCGGTTAATTTGTAAGATTATACTCTCATTCATGCTTTAATTTCATTTTATACCCATTTCTTCACCTTTTATTTTGAGAATTTTGAAAATTTGGTTGAATTGGGATTTTAGGTGAAGAAGAGCAAAAGTCGGAATTTTTGAGTTAGATCGGCAACAAGGTGAGTGGAATAGTATAACTCATGCATTAAATTGTTGTTTTTAAACTTAAATTCATGATTGTGTGTGAATGAGTGTGAAGTGTGCTTGGAAATTGATGTGTGGGTTTTGGGTGTTAATCGGAGGATATGTGGTGTATAACTGATATGTGGTTAGTTGGGAGACCCTTGAGTAGGAAATGAGAGAGATTTTGGAGAGAAAAATGGGAGATTGCAGTGTACAATCTGGAAAACCCAGATTGTCGCCACGAGCGACACGAAAATTCGTCATTGTTGCCGAGAATAATGAAAGAAGGAAGAATTTCCAAAACGTTGCTAGGGCGAAAAAGGCTTGTCGTCGCGGCGACCTACTCTTGGGTTTGTTATCGTCGAGACGCCAAAAAGGTTTTGTCGCGATGACAACACTTAGAAGAAACTAGAGTTTTCAAGCGAGTTAGGGGTGTAATTGCCAGTTTTGAAACCTTTGGAGGAGACATGGGTGTAATTGTGATAAATCAAAGATCGAGGGACCTAAGTGTAATGATGAAAAACTATGCGGGTTAATTGAAAGACTAAAAAATTTGAGGGACTAATTTGTAATATTGTAAAAGTTTAAAGGGTAAACTGATATTTTCCCTTAAGGGACTAAAATGAGATTTTACATGGATAGATGCTTGTGTGTGTTTATTTCAAGCCCATCTTATGTTATATATATATTTATATATATATGCATGTTCTGCATATGTGGATTATGGTGATGAGATCGGTTGGATCTGAGCACGATGGACGATGAGTAGCCAAGTGTCATTGATGATGGTCTGTACTATCGCATGGTGACAATAATTCAATGCTTTCCACACAGGTAATGACAATGCAACTAAAGTCTTTAAAGAACAAGTAGAGCTCAATCAATGCTTTCCACACGGGTAATGACAATAATTCACAAAAGGCAATTGGTATCAACCTCTGCATGAACATGTGACAATCATGACTTTTCATCCCACACAACCTAAGCTTGTTGATGGGTGTTGATGTCAACACATCATGCTAGGTTTGATGCGTACCCATCAGGAAACCTTAGATTCTTCTCTCCCTAAACTATAACACGTCTTTTGATACCTTTCCATTCATTCATCTCTCTCTAACTTTGGACGCCTACAATATAACTTCACACCATCCCTTGCATTTGCATTATCTTTAGTTCTGCTTTCAACATTTATGACTGTATCGAACACATTTTCAAAAATATTTTTCTCGATGTGATGCCTTTTCTCCCTAAACTGTAACACGTCTTTTGATACCTTCCTATTCATTCATCTCTCTCTAACTCTGGACACCTACAATATAACTTCACACCATCTCTTGTCTTTGCATTATCTTAGTTCTGCCTTCAACATTCATGACCGTATCGAACACATTTTCAAAAATATTTTTCTCAATGTGCATCACATCAAGATTATGACGAATAAGATTACTGCTTCAATAAGGTAAATCCCAAAAGATGATTCTCTTTTTCCAATCACATGACTTCCATATTTGGGCATTGTAGTCTTTGGCGGCCATTTTAGTTACTTTCATCAAACCCAAAGCATTCAACTGTTCCAACACTTGTTTCCCAGTAAATATGGGTGGAGGTGTTGACGTTTCCACCTTAGTACTAATAAAATCAGTTTTATTCCGTCTAAAAGGATGATTCATTGCAAAAAATTGACGATGATAATCAAACCAAAAAACCTTACCGCCATAACGAAGACTAAAAGCATTTGAATTATCCATACAATATGGGCAAGCTCTCTTCCCCGATATACTCCACCCTGACAACATTGTATATGTGTGGAAGTAAAAAATCATCCATAGTAGTGTGACTTTCATCTGGAAATTCCTTTGAATAGACACATCAAACGTAGGCACACCAACATCCCAAAGGTATTTCAGTTCAGTTATCAAATGTTGCAAATACATATCAAATTTCTGCTTTGGATTTCTCGGGCCAAGAACAATAACAATAAAAAACATGTATGAATCTTTCAAACACATCCCCGATGGAAAATTATATGGTGTCACAATCATAAGTCATAAAGAATACTGCTTACCCGATATTCCAAATGGTTGAAACTCATCCGTGCACAAACTCAATCTAATGTTTCTAGACTCTCCTACAAACTGTGGATGTATACTATAAAAATGCTTCCAAGCCAAAGAATTAGAAGGATGGCACATGACACCGTATGTTTGCTCATGCTCTTTATTCCACCACATATGCTTAGTTGTGGCTTCCGATGCATACAATCTTTATAGCTCAGCGTTAGGGGAAAGTAGTAAATCTTATTGTGTAGAACCCTTTTTTTATGCCTACTTTTGTATTGAGGGGCATCACAAAATTTGCAATTACTTTTATCACTATCCTCACCTCATTATAACATGCATCCATTGTTACAACAATGTATTTTTTCACATGAAAGTCCTAGCCCTGCAACAATGTATTAATTGGCAAGGGTGAAGATTCTATGGGAGAAATAATAAGTGATGTAGGATAAAGGGGAAGATAATTTTGTATGAATAAGAGTAGTAAAAGGAGTATACTGATGATCTTCAGTAACAGAAACCTGAGGTAAAGACACAATTGTTAAAGTAGAACTATTTTGTTTAAAAAGAAAAGTATTCTCATGAAATATGACATCCGTGGACATAAAGATTGTTTTAGAATGAATGTCAAACACTTTATAAGCTTTGTGACCATTGTTATACCCTAGGAAAACACATTTATAAGCTCTGGGAGCAAACTTATCTTTATGTGGATGTGTGTTAATAGCAAAACATAAACAACCAAAGGTCTTGATGAAAAAATAGTTTAGAGGTTTATGAAAAAGTATTTCATAAGGGGTTTTCCATTTGAGAACAGGTGTGAGCAACATGTTAATGATATAAGTAGTTGTGAGTATCCCAAAAATACTTAGGTAAAGCTGATTGAAACATAAGAGCTTGAGCTATTTGAAGCAAATGTTTATGTTTAGTTTCAACTATTCCATTCTGCTAGGGTGTATAAATGCATGATCATTGATGTAAAATGTCATGTTCAAGGAAAAGATTCTGATAATCTTTGCTAAGAAACTCAGTTCCATCATCAGTTTGGATTTTTTTAATTAACAAGTGGAACTGATTTTTAATCATTTTAAAAAATGTATTCAATGTATGAACTACTTGACTCTTATGATTCAAAAGAAAAATCCAGGTAGCCCTACTTAAATCATCTACCACAATAAGAAAAAATAGTGTGCACCTGTAAGTATAGCTACTTTATAGGGTCCCTAAATGTCGATATGAATCAATTCAAAAGTTATATGAGAATGAGTTGTGCTAGCAAGGAAAGGTAATCGATGTTGTTACGACAAAGGATAGACATCACAAATAAGAGTAGTAAAGTCAGAATGCTTGATAACATAAATTTTATTGAGAATATCATGTGATGAATGACCTAATCTTTGATGCCACAAAGTCAATGTTGGAACATCATTATTGACAAAACATAAGGTATTACAAGCATGTGTAGTAGTAGGTGATTTAGATCTAGACATAACCCCGTGAAGAAAATGTTTTAATGGTTTCTATTGTAAAAGAGGATTTATCTAGAATGTACAATCTTCCCACTAACTTCCCAACTGCCAATACTACTTCAATCTATAGGTCTTGTAAGAGACAATGAGTAGGATAAAAATCAAACTTGATGAGTGTAGACTCTGAAAGTTTACTTACTGAAAGTAAGTTGAACTTAAAATTTGGAATATGCAAAACTTCATTAAGAGTTAAAGCTGGTTGCAAAATGACTATTCCTATGTGTTGGAAAAAATTAATTGATCCATCTGGTAAGTAAACAGGTGTGGATTTATGAATTGAATTATAAGTATTAAACAAGGCAAGATCAATACACATATGACTCGAAGCTCCTGCATCTATAATCCAAGATTCTGAATCTAATAAATCAATCGAACTTAAAGCATGTGTTAGACTAGTACCTGCAAAGTCAACAAAATGTGCAAAATCAATTGTAGATCCATAAACCAATGTTTTCACTTTCATAAGCTTGGCCAACTCTTGCTGGATTAATTATGATATTGTTGTACTCCACTCAGTTCCATTATTACCAAGTTCTTGTTCAGCTTCCAAAGGTGTATCTGTCATATTTGCATAATTCTTGTGTTGAATCTTTCCCTTTTGTTCCTTCAAATCTTTGTACCAATGTGGATATCCATGAATCTTGAAACATGTCTCATTTGTATGTCCATCATTTTTGCAAAAATCACAATGCCTCTCTGATTTTTGAACCATATCCTTCCTCTTGTATCTTGCATTGGCAATATAGCATTATTCTCAAGATTATCTGCAAATGTTACATGTGCCTCACAAGACCATTGAATATGCCTTGTTAATTGTGGGTAAAGGATCCATAACCAAAATTTGATTTAGAACATGATCAAAACTATCATTCAATGCCATAAGGAATTGCATCAAACAATTAAAAGTAGTCATCTCTACAACTGATTTAGCTACTCCACAACTACATTGTGGTATAGGCATTAAACATGTCAATTCATCCCATAACTTCTTGAGCTTTGTGTCATATTGCACTACTAGCATATTTCGTTGATTAATTGAACTGATATCCCTCTGTATTTGATATAGCAAAGGTCCATTACATTCACCAAACCTTTCTTCCAACTCCTTCCATAATTCTTTAGCTGAAGTTGTATACAGGAAAGCTTCAACTATTTCTCGAGCAATCGAGTTCAATATCCAAGAAGTAACCATGCAATCTACCCTACTCCATTTCTCAAATTCTGGAGAACTTTTATTAGGCGTTTCACATTTTCAATTTATAAACTCTAACTTCACTTTGGCTCTGAAAGTGATTTTCATCGAGCGACTCCAAGATAAGTAGTTCTTACCTGTTAGTGGTGTTGAAACAAGAATCATTCCTAGATGTTCACAATTTTGCAGATACAAAGGATCTCTACTTCTTATGTTGTCTCCATTTCATACTGAATCAGATTCCACCTCTCTTCCACTTTGAAGGTTTGAGCTCCTTATTTCAGGTTCCATGATGAGCAATAATAAGAACATATCACAAAAATAGAAAAGCAATGGATTCGTAGAGGATCTATTGCTCTGATACCATTAACAAAATAATGCAAGCCTTTACAGAGTGAAAAATGACTTTGGTAAAGTGATATTTATTATCTTCAAAGTAAAAATGAGTACAGTACTTATACAAGGAGCTAATCAAAAAGCTAATCTAACCAACTACTTTACAACTCAACAACTGTCTAACTAGAGTAACTACCTAAGCTAACCAAAGTAAAATAATAAAATAATTTATTTTATTCTATACACAATTTGTTTTTTTGTTCCCAGCAGTCCATTAATCAAACAAAGCCAATCTAACTATTGAAGGACTCACTATGATTATTTGCTACATTTTTGTATTTAATTTCAATGTTGAAAGTCCATTAGCCCAATGTCTTGTGTAAATATTCTTTAACCAAGTGTGAGCACATTCATTGCACTTTTAATTTGATCCATATTCTTCTTGAAATCATTCTCAGTAGCCATTCTCGTGGTATGCAAAAACATATTCTTCAACTTCATAGATAGAAAATCCTTTTTAAAGTTGGCAAATATATGTCGTGCTCAATGTCTTTCCTCAACAAATGGCCAGAATTCTTCTATAGCATTTACCAAGCCCTTTTGCCTATCTAACTTCAGGTAAACATGTATTCCCTCCTCACTTCCAATGAATTTATATAAAAGTCTCATGAACCACGTCCACAAGTCAATTGTCTCAAACTCACAAACACAGACAACTATGATATATAACCCATTATTAGTATCATACCATACATCTTTTAAGGTGTTATCCATCAAGCCCAATATAGCCCCTACATCCCCTCAAATATCCTTCTTTTGTGCTGGAAAAGAGCAAAAAACCTCACAAATGTAAAAGTTACAGAGGGATCTTGCCCCTTGGAATGTATGAATACATTTGCACCACAATTCCTCTATTTTAGAACATGTGCATATGATGATGGTTGTTGAGTCAATATTGGTACTTCAAAAAGAATTCATTAGGCCAGTTTTTATTTTTATCCTATTGACCTATTATTCCTAAACTTTAGCTAGAAGTTATACTAACCGTTGGAGTTAACATTATACTTATCTTTATAACGTTATAGTTTTTACATTATAAAAAGAGTTATTGTTCTTTAGAATTTCGCTACTCATCAGCCTTCCTCTTTTCATTTCTTTTCTGGGTTAATTAAAATTTTCCTGTTGTTCTGTGTACCTGGAATTTATTTCAGAAGAACTTGTTAAATCTTGGGGGATTTTCGCATTCTTAAATAATTGTTATGGCGAAATAATCCTTAAGGACAATGTTTATAACACATCTCAGGTTTTCTATCTTTCCCTGATTTCTAAAACATGTTACAACAATCTTAAGGATTATGGAGTCTACTTTCGGCAACAATCCTTCAGCTACTATTGCCAACAATTCTTCTGCTGCTACTATTGACAATCCTGCTACTGCAGCTTCTAGCAACAAATCTTCCGATGTTGGCCTTCATAGGGTGTCATATTCGGTTGCCTCTGCTATTCCAATAGTCATCGTTGTTTCATAGGCCAAACATGTTCTTGATATCTCCAAAATTGAAATGTTTGGACATAATTTTAAAAGATGGCAAGAACATATTCTTTCAATCCTTGACATGCTCGGTGTAGTTGTTGCTCTCACAGATCCTAAACCTAGACCATCATTTGATGCAAAACAATTAGAAACATGGACTCATACTAACAAGGTGTGTAGGCATGCAATCATTAGCACTTTATCTAATAATTTGTTCAATGTCTACTGACCTTATAAAGAAGTCAAGGATATATGGGATTCAATGAAACTAAAATACATTGTTAAGGATGCTGAAAAGCAAAATTTTGTTATTGGCAACTTCTACAGGTGGGAGATGACTGATGACAATGATATCAAGATGCAAATCAATGAATACCACAAACTATGGGAAGATCTCAAGGCTGAAACATTAATTTGTAAGATGAGTTTATTGTAGGATTATTGATTGAAAAGCTGCCAAAATCTTGGAAGGATTACAAGCAACAACTCAAACATAAACACGAACAATCATCACTTGCAGATTTGACCACCCATATCATAATTGTGGACACCAAAAAATAGGAACTCAAAGCTGCAAAAGCAAAGAGGGTGGCTTCAAAAGCACACTTGGCGCAAGATAAGTCTCACAAGCAAAATAAGAGGTACAATAACAAAAAACTTGATTACAAGCCTAAAGCTACTAACCCCGCCTTCAAAAAGAAGAGAAATTGTTTTTTGTGCGGGAAGCCAGGTCATCTTACACCTCAATCTAGAAAGAGAATGAGAAATGACAATCCTCCTAAGCAAAAGGCAAATTTAGTTAAAGAAGATGATATAATTACTACGGTCATTTCTCAGGCTTATCTGGTTTCCAATGTGAAAGAATGGGTGGTAGACTTTGGTGCTACCGGGCATATTTGTGCAAACAAAGATGCCTTTACCTCCCACACTCTTGTAGGGGATAGAAAAGAACATGTTTATCTTAGTGATTTCAAACTGTTAATGTTCTTGGCCAAGGAAAAGTTCTTCTCAAGCTCACATCTAGCAAGACTTTGGCTCTCAATGAAGTGCTTCATATGTCTAATATTAGAGCAAATTTAATTTATGTGGTTTTATTAGGAAAGGTTGATGTAAGGTGTCATTTGAATCTGATAAAATTGTAATGACAAAGAATAATGTTTTTTTGGCAAAGGTTATTGTAATCAAGGGCTTTTTGTACTCAATGTTTACGAAATTATGAATGAAAATGCATCTTCTTCTGCTTACTTGATTGATTCTATTGATATGTGACATGCTTGTAAGGATTGCTAAAACAAAAAATAAGCTACAAAAGCAAAATCAAAATGTTTTAAAATCCTAATCCCATGATCCTGATGAAGAATATATACACAAAATCATAAAACAATGTGATTCAATTCATACATTTGTTGGCGGCTCCTTCACTTTGATGATTGGCTTTCGATTCAAGAGAGAATCGCACTTAAAAGTCTACACGAAGATAATTCACTCAAGAGGATTTCTAGATCAAATGAATGATTAGAGAACATTTTTCTTCACAAACTAGTAGGTGGCGTGAGAGAGAGAATGGGTGGAAGGTGGCTAGGGCTTTTCAATTGATATTTGATATTATAAAAATTATTTCTTCAAATAAAATATATGTTGTTCTATATAGTGCAACATTTAACCCTAATCCAGTCGGGAGTTGCCTACTATTCCAAATAGGAATAGGATATCCAAAAACAAACACATTCCTTTTTATTTAAATTAAATATTCATTACTATTAAATCAATTAATATAATTTATATTAAATATAAATATGTATCAACTTAATAATAATTTAATTTAATTTAATTTGAATATATCAAACAAATATATTGAAATTTCCATAATCTCGCTAACTTAATTTAATATTAAATTTGACAACCCCATCCAATTTAATTGCACTGTCGGATTACCAAAACGCATTTTTTTCATCACAATGGCGAAATTACCCTTTCTATCAATTCGATTCTTTATTATCTTCAATGTGTGTGACATGTAGGCTTCTCATCATATCGGCAATGTACGATATTGCGATTAATACCTAATTAATTGACTCACCAAACACAAACCAAGATTGGTCTCTAACAAGACATCATGGTCACCCGATAGATTCAGATTCAACGAAACTACAATCTGTCAACAGTATGATTACCGTGCAATCTAATTTTTTCATCATCCTTTATATCATCAATGTTGAAGTACAGAAATATTGTCAACTTCAACTCATTACCTTGATATCCTCACATTCGATTATCATATTAACGACCAAATTTAAATCGGATTTGACCACATACACAATTCCACTGTGGCCATAGATTTGGGGTCGTTATCACTCATCGAATATCTATCAAAGATAATATCTCCCGTACCTAAGAATGACGAATCCTATGTCGATCCACCATAGTCATAACGTGTTTCTCAATATGACCAACAACTACCATATTGGTAACCCTAAAGAGAGTTACGTTTGATTAGTGTCAAACTATATCAATATTCACACATGGCGCTCCGGTGATCTCAAGTCAAAGGATCACATGCACCACCATCCGTTAAAGGACTTTTCCATAGACATTAGGGTTACCATCTATATGGAATCCTATGATGGATCAGTCCAATGAACTTACTTTTAAAACAAACACTCATGTGTCGCACCAGATTATTACTAAATAACCTTGACAAGTAAGATATGTCAGTGTCTTTCGACAGTGTCGTTCAAAACAATGATAGTTTTACCATATTATATGTGCCCTTAATTCAAAATAGTACTAAGGGTACATACGCTTTTAGAATGGTCATCATATGTGATCATATGATCCTCACTATTAAGATTTTAAGCACTAGATACCCTCAATTCATACAAATATACATTAAAATCCAAGAAATAATTGGTATTACATAATGCATAAAAAAAGTTATCGCGAAAGGAAATCAATGAAATACTAACCCTGGGTTGTATGACACTACAATGAATTTCTCGTTCTTGACAATTGTCAGCTGATTGGTAAGCCATTGAGCCCTTTGGGTTCTTGTTCCCATGGCAATAGTGTTGTCTGATGTAGACAATGAGCTAAGGCTTTCCATTTCTCAAATCAATTTATATATATATATATATATATATACACTCCCAACTATCCAACAAGCAAACCAGCCCACCAATTGGCTAGATATATATAACCAGCAAATACACTCCCAACTATCCAACAAGCAAACTAGCCCACCAATTGGCTGGATTTTCCATTTCTCAAATCAATTTATATATATATCCTGCAAGCGTCCTTTTTCTAATATGAACCTCATCATCTATTGTTCACAAGCTATGGTGCCTTAATGTAGTTTTGTTTCTTCTGTATAAACCTGGCCCTTTTTTTTGTTTTTTGTAACTTATTTTCCTTTTCTTTTAATATACATCATTTCAATTTCTTGTCTAAAGAAAGAAATTTGTCATGTCAACAACTAAGATTCATGTTTACAGGTTGTAAATGCAACTTTTCTCCATCAAAGTTGTCAAGTTATTTTTTTATTATGCAAGGATGCATACCTGTTTTATTTTTTTATTTTTTATTTTTTTGGAAAAACAAATGCATTTCTATTGCGAAATGTTATTGTATGTCCTATGTAAAAGATTTAAATAAGTGAAATCTATAGTAGGTTGGGAGTAAAATTTGGGCTTCATTCAATTTTGTAGAGCTAACTTACATACTGTGCAAATCATTGTTGATGTGAGTGAATTGGGGCCAAGCTGCCCTAAAGGAGTGTTTGAGGAAACTGCTTGTATATTTGTAAAGGGGCTTTTTGAGTCAAGAGACCAAAGAATTACAAAATAATAAACTGATGGAGTCTGGAAACAAATCCTACTGTGACATAAATTCAAAGGAAATCTGAGTGGAAACCTTGAGATAATACAATAAAGTAAAGTGCATCTTGATATAAGTTTGTAGAAATAAATTGAGTTCAGGAGATGTTATTGTAGTATTAAACTTAGGTTAACCTTTTGACTTGGAGAAACTTGGGGTTACACATTGTTCCCTTGAACAAATACCATGCAAACCAGAGGAAACTAGGTTAGTGAAGTCCCCAAATGCCATGAAGTTCTCCATTTATCATTATGTTCTTGTGAAAGCCTTAGGACTGAATAGGTGAACAGTTGAGGGCTACAAAAAATCAAGAGGTGGAGAATATAGAGACTGAATAGGATTTCTTTATCTCATTTTGAATGTTAATTATTTGTTGATGTTTTCTTATTGCTTTGTCAGTACACTTATTATGATGAAACTTTGCAATAGATGAAACTTTGTACCATTTTGAAGACTAAACCATGAGGCAAAACTTATGATGCTTATAGGAAAGAGTTTCATATACAAAATATACATGAAACAATCAAGGAAGAATCAAAATATACAAGGCAAAGCATATAGAAACTATAAAAAATACTCACTTCCCCTTCTTGTCAGTATCAATAATTATTCTATTGTTTGAAAGTTGTTCTTGTATTAATATCACCTAAAAAAGATATGCAATTTCATTACACTGTAATAACCAAAACATTGGGAAAAAAAAGGAACAACAAGTTAGTTAAGCTAAATGAAACACTTTAGAGAAAGATTATTGAATGAAACACCACAATTCAAGCAAGTAAAATTCACAAACTTCAACAAATGATATAAATACATGAATAATAAAATTGATCACAGAAATGCACACCATAAAATGGTAAATCAAGACTGACATAGCAATATATAGCATTTCTTTTAAAATAAATAAGATGATAGAGAATTCTACAACACATCGCACCATCACATCACTAATGCACAATTTGCACCCTAAGGTTCATAACTTTAGCATGAACTGCAGCCTTTTTTCAAATCCTTTCACTATAAAAGATGATACAGAATAATATCTATCTGAAGCTAATGTTTTCACTAGTTGGTTTACTTCACCAAAATTTATATCTCGAGGGTGAAGGAAGTTTGCCGACTTAGCCGGCTTTTTCTGAAATTAATTACATATTTAGGGACATAATATCTATTTTTCTTTGTAATAAAGTATGAATCATTTCCCAAGTACTTCTCTTTATAACTTTTAAATGATTCAGCTATTCCTGGTTTTCACTTTTAGTTGTAGCTCCATTGCCCAATTTTCATACATGGTACAACATTCTATCATTTGTTTGTTTCTCTAAATCTGAAAAATTGTTCTCCTTACTGCTCCTTTCAACAACAACCATGTGTTCTAATTTCAAATTGTTGGCAAAATATTATAAAATTCAAATCTTAACCACTACCAAATTCCCTATTTATTGAAAATTCAATAAGATACAGAACTGCAATACTTTTGCTATATAAAAGACAAATCAATTGCTTTTTGTTATCAAATTCAAAATTGATAACACAGTCAAGTCTTGTTCAATAGTACTAACATAACACAATAGTAAGCATAAATTGGAAATGAAAACAGATAGATAAGCCAAAGTTCGCATACCATTTCAGGCTATCAATTTAAAGCTCCACCATGAAAAGTTCTTTCTCATGGATTGCAGCTCTAAGATCCAAAGATCTCAACTTTCCAAACCTCAAAACATTCCACTCTGCAACTCAAAACTTCACCTTCTTCATCACTAAAAGCCACAGCAGAAACTGGCCCATTTCCCTATAACCATCACCCTTTCACAAACCAGTACCAACCAAACACACAACTCCCCAAAGCAGGACTAAAAAACCAACTCAGTTGTCTATTTGTCCAGATAGACAAAAGGGTTTCTACAGAAAGTAAAAGAAAAAAAAAAAGAAATTTAAAAACAAGTTTTAAAAATATTATAGCGAATCCTAAACAATAATAGATTCAGATTTTAGTTAGTTTGAGATAAACTAGGCAAGATTTAAGTGATCTCACCTTATGCTCTCATCAAACAATTCTAAGTAATTTAGAATTATAAGATATGACATCAACTACTTCAAATTCCTTCTAGTGAAGGAGACATGCATAAAACAACAAGATCTATAGGTTCAAACACACTGCATAACAAAAGTAGTAACTATGTTCAGACACAAACATAAAACAAATCAATCAAACGAAATATCCTCAAACGAATTCCATGTTCAATTCTAGCGAACTTAATTTATTCATATAACCATGACCTCTATAAGCAGGCATTTAGGTCCTTTCAAGCAGCAAAGATTAAGCAGCCTCTATGCGCGGCGCCTTCGATTCTCATATGCGATGATTGATCTCTCTAGGTGTATTAATTGAAAAAAGAAATTGTAAGACTAAGAGAAAGTTGAATTAAAGTTCTAAGATATTCATTTGGCATATTCATTTGGCTAAAGAAGGCATATTAGGAAATGAAACAATAAATAGCCAATAGAAAAGCTAAAATCACCGAAAAGATTTCAATTTTTTAAAAAATAAGAAACAGATCTGAAGCAAAACGAAGCATCTAGCACACTCACAAGTGTTATTGAGTTTAAACGAGTTCAAAACCTTATAAAGGTAAAATAAAAACAAATAAAAAAATTTTTTAAAAAATTATACCTTGTTTGCACTGTCTATTTGGCTCTCAAAATCTGAATCTCTTGGTTGTGTTAATTAAGGGGAAATGTAGAGAGAGAGAAAGAGAGGGAGTGGAGGGAAATGGAGGGAAATGGGAACTGAACTGGGAAGGAATAATCATGATATCAGTGAAGAAGAGGGATTTTGGGGAAAAATAATTTCGGAGAGCGGGAATGAAAAAATGGGGAAGGGTACGTAATTTGACTTAGCCAAATGAAAGTTAGCCAGACCAAAAAAAAAATTATTTTTCTTAATCCTTACAGGGTTTACAAAGAACTATCTAGAAAAAAAGTTTTCTCATTAGTTTTTCACAAAATTCTTGACAGTCAAGAATTATTCTAAATTCTTAATAGTCCATTAACTGTCAAGATAGTATTCTTAGCAGTTTATAGAACTGTCAAGAAAAACTGTCAACTCAAACTGTCAAGAAATCTCATTTTTTTTTGTAGTGAAATCTTTATTAGATCAACCATGCTTGGAACTACTCAAGTTTAGCGATGAACTTCTTTATTCAAACCGTCTCTTTTGTCGCATCGGACAAGACAATGTACTCTATTTCAGTTGTAGAATCTGCTACAATACTCAGTTTGGAGTTCTTCCAACTCACTGCAGAACCATTGAGACAAAACACATAACCTAACTACAATTTTGAATCATCCTTATCAGTTTGGAAACTAGCATCAGTGTATCCTTTGACATTAAGCTCTTCCTCTCCTCCATAAACCAAGAAAGTATATTTAATCCTCTTTAAGTACTTAAAGATGTTTTTTACTACAATCTAGTGTCTTTCACCTGAATCTGATTGATATCGACTACAAATGTTTAACGCATATGAGACATCAATTATAGTACATAACATGGCGTACATAATAGATCTAATTGTTGACGCATATGGTATTCTATTCATTTTGTCTCTTTCTTCTTGGGTCTTAGGACACATGTTCTTAGAAAGAGACATGTCATGCAACATCGGAAGGAATCCTTTCTTGGATTCTTCCATATTGAATTTTTTCAGTACCATGTCGATATATGTACTCTGACTTAGGCCGAACAACCTATTTTATCTATCACGGTACATAATTATCCTGAGGATATAGGTTACCTCCCCTAAGTCCTTCATGGAGAAGCACTTGTTCGGTATATCATTCCCAATAATGAGTATGTCATCGACATACAATACCATGAATATAATCGCACTCCCACTGATCTTCTTGTATACATAGGGTTCGTCTTCATTCTTGATGAATCTGAACTCTTTGACTGCTTCATCAAAACAAATGTTCCAGTTCCATGAAGCTTGCTTGAGTCCATAAATGGATCTATGTAGCTTGCATACCTTATCAACTTGTCCTTCAAGAACGAAACCATCAAGTTATGCCATATACACATCCTCCACAAGATTTACATTCAGGAAGGCGATTTTGCATCCATCTACCAAATCTCATAATTATGGTTTGTTGTTATCGCAAGCATAATCCTAATAGACTTAAGCATCACAACCGGCGAAAAAGTTTCATCATAGTTGATGTCATGCTTTTGTTTGAAACCTTTGGCAACCAACCATGCTTTTTAGGATTGTACTTTACCATCCATGTCAGCCTTCTTCTTGAAGACCCATTTACACCCTATGGGTTTTATCCCTTCGGATGGATCCACCAAAGTTCATACTTGATTCTGATACATGGAGTCTATTTCAGATTTCATGACGTCAAACCATTTCACGGAATCTAGATCCGATATTGCCTCATGATATGTTTTAGGTTGTCTTCATAGACTAATACGTCGCCATGTTGAGTCACGAGAACAACGTATTCTCCTAGAACGACGCAATTCTTGTGATACCGAAGGTGGTTTACTTTGTTCCGACTCATGTAGAACAATCTCCTCATGATGTTCAAACACATCAGGTGACACATCATCCCGTTCAAAATCTAATATATTTTGTGGAACCAGAACTTCATCTAGTTCCATCTTCCTCCCACTAAATCCTCTGAGAATGAATTCTCTTTCCAGGAAAACCCCACTACGAGAAACAAATACCTTTCATTCCTCTGGGTGGTAGAAGTAGTATCCTTGAATTTCCTTAGGATACCCCACAAATATACATTTATCTAATTTTGGGGCAAGTTTGTTCGAAGTCAATTTCCTTACATAAGTTTCGCAACCCCAAATCCTTAAATAAGACAATATGGGCTTTCGCCCATTCCATAATTCATATAAGCTCTTATCTACATATTTTGACGGCACACGATTCAGTGTATAATTTGTCGTTGCTAGGGCATAACCCCAGAATGATGTAGGTAAGTTTGCAAAACTCATTATACTTCGAATTGTTGTAATGCCCGCATCAAAATGCTTAAAAAGGTATGTAAGATTGTATATTTCATTC
>WYDK02118158.1:373475-389165 GCA_009867345.2 Toxicodendron radicans
AAAAAATTGCTATTCTGAAGCAATTAATCAAAACATAAGAAATCAACAAACATGTACATATTCCTTCAGGTTCCTTTAAACAATTTTCTCACCTTCCTTGTCTCTACTTCAATAATCAGATACAACACCATCTAAATCAAAGATCATCCAATAAAGGAAAAAAAAAAACCCTAAAACTTTTTTACTATCATTAACATATTTATTATAATAATACTTGTGATAGGAACCCACTCCCAAATTGATAAGAATTGGGTTGAACAGTGAGTCTTTGACAAGAATTAGGTTATCATTTTGTGGGCTTGAGTAGATTTCTCTTTGAAAAATCAGCTTATCAAAGGAAAATGCTCAAACCACTGATAACCCACGTGCCTATCCATTTTTCTTTCAATGTGGTATTCCTGACAAATTGCTTTAAAGCCTCAACAACACTTCCTTGAGCAAAGGGTTCGAAGCTGCAACTCGCTGAGTATTGATGTCAAAATCGAGCAATCATCAAATTCTGAACATATGCATAACATTTGAGTATATTTAGTGGAAGTCTTTACAATGCACAGAGCAAAAAATTTCCCAGAATGCAGTTCAAAAGAGTTAAATAATTTGGAAGTGCCACATGACAAAGATAAATGCAAGATGTAGAACTTTTATCCAACCAAAAGAAAATGCATAATTTTGCACAAAACATAATGAATCTAATACGCCGCAAAAGAACTCAACGATAAATGCAGTTCAAAAGAAAATGCCTAGAATACTATTACGCCACAACCTGTAATCAATTGAATCTATCCAACAGCCATTGATGTTTAAAAGTACCAAAGCACCAATGTTTCAATAACAATACCCAGGTTCAATGCGTTTTCCATGTAAAATTATTAAATTTAAATCCTTAACTACATACGGAAACATCACAAGTTCATAGCTGAATACCCATTAAATGGCAAAGCAAAGAGACACCCTTTATGCACCCAACATAGAGCCTGAGTTCTTCCTGCATTCAGCAAGCATATCCATGTAGAACTGACACTTGCTGATGTCGTTTCCGAAGTTCTTGATGCACTACAAGAAACGAAAAGAGTATTAAGGTAGACAATCAGTAAAATCATAACAAAACACATAATAAATAATATTTTTAAGCAACAAATAACAAAACAAATGAAAACAAAATCGGAGCACAAGAAGAATCCCTAAATGTAACAAAACTTGTTAATTTCATGTAAACAGATTAACTATCTTAAAACAAAATAAAACACATACATTTTATGTAGGGACGTAGCCAGAAACTCATTCTAGGAGGGGCCAAGACGTTAATTAAACTTAAAAATATAATTTTAAATAAACTTATAATAAATATTATATTGCTTATAAGTTATACAAAAATATGAGTATTTATCTATCTATAATACTATTTATAATTAATATATTTATGATTGTATTTGACAATATGAAATAAATTTATAATACTTTAACGGCGATAAAACAAAACCAAGAAAATTTACTTATGAACAAGTTATTAAGCCAAAACAAATAACAACACCTCTAAATTAAACTACAATAAAATTTCTATTAATAAAATATTTAGAGATTTATCTAGTTTTTATAGTAAAATATTATAACATTTGTTGTAATTTCACTTTTATGTTTTGATCCCTTAAAATAATGCCTCAAAATAAGAATTTTTAATATTTTTTTTCTAACTTCAATATTTTGATATGAATCATCTGTGGGTAGTCTAAATGGTTTGAGCAAATTGGAGATAGTGTTGATAGACGCACGACCTTAGATTTGATTCTCCATCTAAGCATTCATGAATTAAGTGGGGGGTCGTGGCGGCGGGTTGTAAGTTATATATAAATTAATTTTCACTTAATCATCTTTTGTCACATAATGATATAAGAGAAATGATGTATGAGAATTATGTAAACGTAGTATTATTGTTTTTTTTAAGTAACAAGTATTGAAACACAAAACAATTGATAGTAGTTTATTTTGACAAACAAATTTTAGAAATAATATTTATTTTATAAAATATATGAAAAGATATACAAACTTTCTTCATTTTTTTCTTGGTACAATTAAATAATAGATATAAAATTCATTTTATAATTTATTAAATGTATGTGTGAAATTTTTTTGAAAAAATTAAGAATTTAATTTGATATATATATACTTGATAATTTCTCAAAGTCAATGAGGGTCAGTTGACGCTCATTGACCCCCCTCCCTCCGTCCCTGATTTTATGGTCATCGTCAATTTCGAGCTTCTTTTGTCACCCAGTAGTCGGATCTGCAATATTAAACCGAAAATAACCAAAACGAAACCGTATGAGAAGATTCAAAAGAGTTTGTGTATTATTACATGTAAACTTCAAAACCTATAAATGTTATCCAGAAAACAAGAAAAGAACTTTTTGTTGATGGAGTATGTCGTTTCGCGGCTTACATGAGAATGCTAAAACTCTACTACTCAAACGACTCCTCAAGGCAGATCAGTTGATGATAGGTCAGACCAGTGACTGATGATGGTAGAGGACAATTGACAATTGGGGTGGTGGTAGAGCACAGTCGACAGTGGGAGAGATTTTTTAATTTTAGGGGAAGGTGAGCAATTTTTCAATTTCCAGGTTTCTAATTTGGGTTAGATTTTTTATTTAGATTTTAGTGGGAAGAGGGAATTAAAATTTTGTATTTATTTATTTATTTTACTTTTTGAAGGAAATTGACATGGCAAGGTAGTGACGTGACGTAGTAGATTAAATGACACATACCACATCGACTGTGTCTGTCGGTATAAGGTGTTAGCAAGGGATGTTAATAGGTGTAGTATTACTATTAGCAATTTATTAATTGTAAGAAAATTTTTGTTATTTCAAAATAGGAAAAGATTGGCTCACAACCAAATTTCACAAACTGTCTCACAAACCCGACGTGGTAGCTCGCAATTGGTCAGCTTGCAGTTGGTCAGCCTGTAACTCTGAATCCTAATAGGACTCTGATTATATAGTGAGCTCAACTTGTCAGAATCCTAATAGGACTTTAAATCCTCTTTGGAAGAGGAATCCAGATTAGGAAGGAAATCCTTGAGACTTGCCTTTATCTGATTAGTGTTTCATTTCATGTGAGATTTGGAATCTCGTATGAATTAGGAATTAAGTAGGATTCTAATTCCTATTCTGGGGATATGTATGGATTATCAGGCCTAGACCCAGTTTGACCTTTAGGAGCGTTTAGTCCATAGTGTGATTTTAAGAAGCGCAGGACCATGTCATGCTGATTTCGTTATTGGGCCTCGTCAGGCCCAATACAATTTTTTGCCCATACAGTTTTCCCCCCACTCTCTGAGTCAAGGGGTACTTAACTTGGAGAGTAGTTTTGTGGCCGTTGCAGGCCTAATCTGAAAGACTTTCCTGGGAAGGGTAAGATTCGCATTCCGTGAGGGAGCAGGTTTTTGTTCAGAGAAAATGGGAGCTCACTCGGCTTTGTTTGAAGAGCCGAACGGTTTGGCGTTGTTAACCGTATAGGAAAGTTTTTTCTGTTAACGATTTTGATCAATTGTTGGGCTAAGATATTCGAACGGTTTAAACCATTCGGCTCGTTCTTCTGCAACGAGGTCATAGCTTCGAGTGGGTAAGTTGTGCCCTTTCTGATAGAAAGAGTATTTAGAAGGTTCGTGCTGCTCTTTCGAAAATGGAGGGGCCAAACGAGTTATGGTGTGAGAAAAGGATCAGAGATCGATTGAGCTATTGGTACTATTGATTTCATGTATACATTCGTTGAGGGCTTTTAAACAGTGCGGGGGTGAGGCTGAAGGATTTTCCACAATAGATTTCAAAAAATAGACCGTACGGTGATGGCCGTACGGACGTTCATCAGAATCCACCAACGTCTAGTTCTTTATGATGAGTCGAGCAGAGCACCAAATCGTGCTTCTATTACCATCGTGAATCGTCTTACCTTTTGTGAGCGAGACATCACCTTGTCACTTTTTGTATATCACAGAGGGGATGAGCTGAGCCAATTAGTAACACGCCTTTGACAAATCGATGTTTCTTTGTGGGCTCCTTTAGGTCATTGCCTAGATCCGATTCGACTCTTTCTTCTATCTTGTCGTGTATAGGCCAAGCCGAACCACCTCTTTGAGCTATAAGTCGGTGTTTTCTGAGTAGAGTCTAAGGACTAGCCATCTTTGGCGGCACATTGCTGAAGTTCCAGAAGGTACTCCTTTGTTGCTAGTGCAACCGAACTTGTTTAATCTATTTGTTTGGTATTGCAACTTCATTATTTTTTGTGAGTCTTTCATCTTCCCTTTAACTCTTGGAGAGCTCTCCCTTGCAGAGATGGGAATGAAGGGAGTTTTTGAGATTCCAAGTGCCAAAGAGTTGTTGGAGGAGCGAAGGTATGGTAAAAAAAGGAAAAGAAAATTCGTGATATCTCCAACTGTCTTGGTGGTTGTTGATCAACCATCGCAAGATCATATTCCCCCTCTATCATCGCAAGTGGGATCATCCCACAGAGTTGAGCTTGTGGATGAAGATGACCTGGTGAGGGTTACCTTTTCTCCTCATGCCTCGTCCTATTCTGACCCTTCTTTCGTAGAAGGTGTTGCAAACTCGTTCCTTCTTCCTAAGGATGAGATGGGCCTTAGTGAGATTGGAGTTTCACAAGCCACTTATTAGAGTGTGACCCGGCTACAACAGGAACCCATTCTGCTTGTAACATTTGTTTATTCAATTTGGTCTTACGCTAATTTTTCTGTAGGTTTTGACAATGGGCCTTTTCTTAAGGAAGGTCGTGATCGCTCAAGAGAAACGGAATCAGGACTTGGCTGGTACCAATGCCCAACTTATGAAGTAGCTGGTTAAGGCCGGAAAGGTGGAGAAAGAGCTGAGGGAGAGCCGAGCGGTTGTACAGGAGGATTTACAGTCTGCTCGGGCCAAG
Organism: Toxicodendron radicans; assembly: GCA_009867345.2. Classification (NCBI taxonomy): domain Eukaryota; kingdom Viridiplantae; phylum Streptophyta; class Magnoliopsida; order Sapindales; family Anacardiaceae; genus Toxicodendron; species Toxicodendron radicans. The sequence continues at coordinate 378,408 of WYDK02118158.1, forward strand.
CTGGAGTTTACTAGGAGTGGATGGGAGAATCCGAAGGCTAAGTGGGAGACTAAGAGGGCCAATCTTTGCTAGTGAGGCTATTTTAAAGGCTCGTGTGGAGTTAATGGCCAAGTTTAAAGAAAACAAAGGCGCCGAATGGGTTCCGGACGAGGAGATTGAAATATATCAGTCTTTTCTTCGTGAGCCAGATGAGGAAGAGTTGGACGAGCGTGATGGTGACGAGTCTTCAAGTCTTGCGGATGGCGTGACTGGTCCAAGCAATCCAGTAGCTAGCGGCCATTGATTCTATTAGTTGTATTTTGTTTTCTTCTCTTTGATGGTGTCGAGTGCGCTTGTTTGTACTAGACATGTTCTCTTTTTGATGCAATGAAAGGTTTTATGTTTTGCTAATTTTGGTTTTCCTTGCATAGATCGCTTGCTAAGTTAAACGTGGGGGCTTGGCCCCTGTAGCCTTTAGGGGCGTTGAAACATTGAGTAATAAACTGAATAACATCGATTTTATTTGATTCAAAAATGTAGAAGATAGAGGGGAGTGGACATGCCCATTTAGTCCCTCGTTATTATTTATTGATGAATAAATGGAATACTACTACAATAGGAGCTGAGCTAGCATATCTCAACAATGATATATCTTCAAATGCGCTGCGTTCCAAATGTTATTGATGACTCGGCCTTCAAGTGTCTGCAACTTGTATGCACCTTTTCCAATCACTTTGTTGATCTTGTACGATCCTTCCTAGGTAGGGCAGAGCTTACCAGTTCCAATCTCCTTTTGTATTTTGAAACACTTTGTGCAGGACCCAATCGCCAACTTTGAATGCCCTTGCTTGTACATTTTTATTGTAGTGCCGAGCGACCTTCTGCTGGTAGATTGCATTATGAAGGAGCGTTTGCTCTCTAAGCTCGTCTGTCGTATCTAGATTGTGGTAGATGAGTTGGTCATGTGTGTTATTGTCAAGCCACTGGAACCGAGGCGAGGGAATAAAGACTTCAGCTAGGATGACAGCTTCTGAGTTGAACGCCAAAGAGAAATGTGTTTCGTCGGTTGGTGTTTGTGTCTTGGTACAATAAGACCATAACACTCTAGGGAGTTCATCGGCCCAAGCTCCTTTTGCTTTCTGTAGCCTCTTTTTCAGAGTTTGGATGATGGTTTTGTTGGACGATTCTGCTTGTCCATTCGCCTGGGGGTACCGAGCGGTTGAAAAGTTAAGCTTGATTCCCCACATCTCACAGAATTCTTGAAAGTTGGAGCTCATGAATTAGAGCCGTTGTCTGTGACTATCTCTTTCCATAGGCCGAATCGGCAGATGATTTGTTTCCATACAAAATGTTCACCTCTCGGTCTCTCACATGAGCGAATACTTCTGTCTCTATCCATTTGGTGAAATAGTCTGTAACCACCAGCATGTAAACATGTTGACTCAGTGCTGTTGGGAGTTTCCCAACTATGTTCATCCCCCACTTCATAAAAAGCCAAGGTGCAAGGATAGAATTGAGCCGCTCGGATGGGAGGTGAGATGTCTGTGCGAACCTTTGACAATTATCACAGTGTCTACTGTAGTTTGTTGAGTCGGTTCGCATTATGGGCCAGTAGTATCCGACAGTCAAGGCCCGATAGGTGAGGTTTCTTCCCCTAGCATGATTACCACATTTTCCTTCATGGAGTCCGGTTAGCACTAGTTTGGCCTCCTTCGGTGTGATGCACTTGAGATACCGTTTGCTAAATGATCTTTTGAGCAAGCAGCCTTCATGGACTGTGAACCGTGCTACCTTGGACCGTACCCTTCTTTCCTCGTTCTTATCCGTGTGCAGCTCGTTGTTTTCCATGTATCAAAGAATAGGAGTCATCCATGAGTCTTCCGAGCTGATAGGTGCTATTTCAAATGTTTCCTTCCGTCCGGCTGGTGATTGAAGTTGTATCCGAGGAATGGACATTGAGGTTGAAGTTTGAAGAGCCGAACTGAGGTTAGCCAGTGCATCCGCATGTGTATTCTTCGTGCGGGGTACTTGTGTGATGCAGAACTCCTCAAACGTTTCTTGTAGCTCTTTGGCTATGCTGACATATTATGTCATTTTGGAGTCTCGTGTTTGGAAGGAGTCTTGGAGCTGGTTCACAGCTAACTAGGAGTCGAACTTCACTCTGATCTTTTTAACTCCCACATCCTTGGCAAGTGAGAGGCCGACGATCAAAGCTTTATATTCTGCCTCATTATTCGTGGCCTTGAACCGGCACCAGATTGATTGTTGAATAATATCCTTGTGTGGCGAAGTGAGGACCAGTCCTAGTCCGCTTCCGTTAACATTGCTAGAACCGTCCATCAAAAGTGTCCAAGCAGCTGAAATTTCCTCCGTAAGACATAGTAGCTCCTTCTCCACATGAAGAGAAGTGTTAGGTGTGAAATCCGTAATTAAGTCGGCTAATACTTGGGACTTGATAGCACTTTGTGGTTGGAACGATACGTCGAACTCTCTCAACTCTATTGCCTAATGAGTGAGCTGACCTGAAAGCTCTGGTTCTTATAGAACTGTAATACTCTTTCTAGTTAGGTAATTATAGGGGAAAATAGTACAATTATGTAATGTATAAAAATAAAACTCATAACTGAAAATATGCACGCGCCTGTCTTTACTTATAAAATATAAATACATAAAGTATTCATATAAACTTTTACAATACTGTACATATAACAAAGTAGCAAAAATGTCAACAGTGGCCTGATATGCTCTCTCACCTGTCGACTCCCGTCCGATCGCGCATCACTTATTACCTGTAAAACATTAAAAGTAATGGGGTGAGCACTAATTGCTCAGTAAGTAAATCACTCTAAAACACTTTTTTATCCCCGTTTAATGAAATTCTTTTCTCTTTCTATTCTCTTTTCTATCTTTCTTTTCTTTCTTCATTTTCTATCTTTCTTTTCTATCATTTATCAACGTATACTACGTACATAAGCTATTAAAAAGATAACTCTTTACTAGTATAATTCTGATTATGTGCATAAAGCTCAACATAAGAACAAACTAAGGAAAACCTTCCCTTTTTCTTTCTATTCTTCTTCATTTCTTTCTATTCTACTATTTCTTTTTTGTTTCTCATCAATTCTTCTATTTCTCATCACATAAACGATAGTTTACACATGTATGTAATTCTAATAATTGCATAAAACATGATACATAAGAAAAATGTTATCCTTCTCTAAAATGAGAAAAATAGGAATAATAACACAATTATTCTTTTTCTTTCTTCGTTATCCTTTCTTTCTTATTATTGCTATTAATCTCATAATTTCTTTCTCACTTCTCTTCTTTCTTGCTCATTTATTTTCTTTCTTTCTTTCTTATAACTCGACTATTCCTCAATGTGCATACAATGTACGTAATGCTAAGTACATAAATGTCAAAATCTAATGCATTTTGTGAAATCAGAACTTCATCTAGTTCTATCTTCCTCCCACTAACTTCTATGACAATGAATTCTCTTTGTAGGAAAACCCCTGTATGAGCAAAAAATATTTTTTGTTCCTCTGGGTGGTAGAAGTGGTATCCTTTAGTTTCCTTAGGATACCCCACAAATATGCATTTGTCGGATTTTGGAGCAAGCTTGTTCGAAGTCAATTTCTTGACATAAGCATCACAACCCCAAATCCTTAAATAAGATAATATGAGTTTTTGACTATTCCATAATTCATATGAAGTCTTATCCACAGATTTTGACGACACTCGATTTAGTGTATGCGTTGCCATTTCTAGGGCATAACCCTAGAACGACGTAGGTAAGTTTGCATAACTCATCATAGATCGAACCATATCAAGCAAGATTCGATTTCTCCTTTCTGACGCACCAATATGCTGCGATGTATGGGGTGGAGTGAGTTGCGAAACTATACCACACTCTTTCAGGTATTTACCAAACTCAGAGCTTAAGTAGTCTCCTTCTCGATCGGATCGAAGAATCTTAATGCTCTTTCCTAATTGGTTTTGTACTTCTTGTCTGAATTCTTTAAATTTCTCAAAAGATTCAGACTTATGTCTCATGAGATAGACATAACCATATCTACTGTAGTCATCAGTAAATGTGATGAAGTACAAATATCCACCTTTAGATTGAATTGATATCGGTCCACACATATCAGTGTGGATTAACCCTAACAATTTCGTAGCCCTTTCACTGTGCCCAAAGAAAGGCGACTTAGTTTTGCCTAGAAGACATGACTCGCATATCTCGTTAGATTGGAAATCAAACGGGTCCAAAGCTCATTCCTTATGGAGTTTTGCAATGCGAGTTTGGTTAACATGACCAAGCCTACAATGCCAAAGGTATGTTTGGTTTAGATCGCCATGTTTGACTTTCTTATTTTCAAGATTGAGAATTACATTGTTATTTAAATCGAGAACATACAATCCGTTGTTTAACGATGCAGTTCCATAATGTATATCATTCAAACTAAAAGATAGTAATCCATTAGATATCTCAAAATGATAACCAATCCTATCAAGTTTAGAAATTGAAATAATATTTCTCAAAATTGAAGGAACAAAATAACAATCATTTAATTCGATTACAAGCCCAAAGGGAAACCATAAACTATTACGACTTAAAGCTAATACAACAACTCTCGCTCTATTTCCGACTCGTAGGTCCACCTCTCCTCATCTGAGCGCTCTACTCTGCCTTAGTCCCTGCACATTGTTACAAATGTGAGTACCACACCCTGAATCAAAAACCCAAGATGAAATAGGAGATATTTTTATCTCAATCATATAAATACCAGATGAAGGGGGTGTGTTCTTCTTCTTGCTCCCCAGGAAGGCCTTGCAGTGTTTCCTCAAGTGGCCAGACTTACCACAATGGAAGCAAACTACCTTCCCATCTTTGCTTGAGCCTTCATCAAGGTTCAAAGAATCTTGAGGTTTGGATTTAGCCTTAGCCTTTCCTCCTCCAGGTGTAGCATCAACTAACATCATTGGAACAGGCACAACACGAACAAGCTCTTCAAGGATATACAACTTCTTTTTCGGATTTGAGTACAATCCGAAGATTTCTATACCATTCCTTGAAGTTGAATCCATTCAGCCTATTCTTTTAATTGATGATAGATCGCATGGTTAACGTGTTGTTCCTTTCAAGATTCTACAATTAAAAATAAACATGTAATGTCCACACCAAGGTACGTAAATTATATATCACATTCTCATACCATTAGTAATATTCCGTTGGAATTGCCTTAAAAGAATTTGTAGAAATTCTTATTAAATTTTCACTAGGGGTAAAATGGTCTTTTCACATGGAATTAGAAGAAAAATTAGGAATGAAATGAAACTATACAAGGTGAAGAATATTTTGAAAATGAGGGCATTTAGGTCAAAGAACAAGTGCCAAAGTTGTAATTTTCACTAAGTACAAGGGTAAAATGGGAAACTCTCTCTATATATATAAATTTATATATATAAGTTTAGAAAATGCTAGAACCCTAGCATTTTCCCTTGTCTTTGCCGACTTACTCCCACCCATTTCCTCTCAAATTCTCAAAGAAAATCCATAGAAAAGTGAATTAAAGTTTAGGGCTTTTGTTTCTAAGGTGCTCTAAGGTAAGATTCTAATTTCCTAAGCTTATTTTTTAGTTTTAAAGATTAAGTTCTTATTGAATTTGATGTCTTAGATTGAAAAGGAAGAGTACTTGAATCAAATGATTTGGATAGCTAAAAGTGGTGCTAATCAAGGTAAGTAAATTTGAGTTGGTTCAAGATTTATATTAAGTAATTGTGTTATGAGAAATTGTTGGATATTAAATGTTTGAGTTGTGAATGATGATGTATATGTGTTGATCTTGTTATGGAGAGTATGGATGTATAAATTTTATTGATGAAAAGTTGAAATTTTATTACGGGATTTGAATGGTGAAATTCAGCCAACATAGGGTATGGCTTAGATGGAATTCTTTTGTTGTTTGTTGATGAGAATATGGTGTAATTCTTGATGAAATGTTGAAAAGTTGAGATTGTGGAAGTGTTGATTTCGGCCAAAGTAGTAAGGTTGGGCCATTATGTATTTTGTTGACTTGGTTGATGAGAAATTGTTAACCTTTGATTGTTTGAATGTGTTTATACTATTAAGAAAGTAGAATTGATGAGAAAGAATGACATTGATGAAGAAAAATATTAATGTTTAAATATATGATTTGAGTTTGTCTAATGCATGATGTTGAGTTATGCTTTGATTTGGCATGTATTTTTAATGTCAAGTGAAATTAATGGCTAAGTTGAATGAGAATAAAGTTAATGACAATTTTGAAGTTAGTATGAATGAAGTTAGATTCATACTTGCATGTGCATGTCAAGCCATTAAATGAAATATAGAATACTTGGGTTAGAAAAGTGTTGGAAAAGTTAGTTGTTGTGTGAATTTTGTTTATGGTATATGAAGTGTTAAAGATGTGGTCGTATGTGAGTATATGCTATAATATACCATGAAAGTTAATCATATTTATAAGGTTGAGAATAGAAAGAAGAATTAAGTAATAGATTTATTTTCTATAAGAGTTGCATATCATGCATTTCATGCATGTATACCTATTATATATAGAAATTAAATTTCTAATAAGAATAAAAGAAAAGAGAAAGAAGAAAGAAAAGAAAAATGCATAATTGCATGTGCATCAATGCATGAGCAAGATAGTAAAAGAATTAAAGAATTTATAACATTCTAATAATTTATAATTGTTATTAAGAATGTAAAGAAAAAGGTTGTTGCGATAGGGAACCTGTGAGCATCACTGTGTGAGTTGAGTGGCGACCTAGAGAAAGAATAGCCTACATGCACGTTGCCTTAAGTGAGCGGCAACAGAGAAGAAAGAAATTGTACAGTTTGATAAAGTGCATGTGGATGAGAACTGTACCTAAAAAGAATTCAGAATTGCTCACACGGCCAAGGTTCTGAATTCATGCCTCAACCTAGTCCGATCGGCAAGAGAATAAGAAAGAAAGAAAGAAAGATAGAATAGAAAGAAAGAATAAAAAAGAAAGAATAAAGGAGAAAGAATATAAAAAGAAAAGGAAAATTATTATGTTTCTCATGTATTCTTGTTAAGTGCATTGATAGAATGTCACATATCATGATACATGCATTGATAGAGAGTTTATGTGTATGTGTGTATACTTAATCATTTATACGCCGTGTACGTTGAGAAACAGTATGCACGTTGAGAAATATTTGAGCTATAAGAAAGATAGAAAAGAGAATATAAAGAGAAAAGAATTAGTTAACGGAGATAAGAAAGTAGTGTAGAATGGTTTACTTGCTGAGCAATTAGTACTCACTCTGTTACTTTTAATTTTTTTTGCAGGTACTAGGTGATGTGCGATCGGATGGGGAGTCGACAGACGAGGGAGCTTATCGAGGCCACTGTTGAGACATTTTATTTTGGGATATGTACATATTTTTTAGAAAAGTTTATGTAAATATATATGTAATTTTAGTAAAGGTTTTATGTGTTATTTTACAAATAAGAAAGAAATTTCCGCTCGCATACGTTTATAAGGCATAAATATATTTTATATATAGTGAACGTTATTAATAATTTAAGTAACTTATATAATATTTTAACATATTTTCCCTTAAGAATACCTAGTTAGAGAGAGCATTACAAAAACAGAATTAAAACATCTTAATTGATTATTTAATTAAGGACTTTTATATTAAATAATTACTCTTACTATTTTACTCAAGAATAATAGACCTCACTATTAAACTCGGGAAGGCCCGTTGGACTTCCTAGCGTGACGAGATCCCATTAAACCTATTCCAAACCTTCATTGATGCAAACAAGCCAAAATAGGCTAATTAGGTAGACCATCAAATTTATAACATACCAATTATAGCACAACCATTAACCTCGAATATGATACAAACCAACAAATCAATTACACCAGTCAATAGCACCAACCATTGGCCTCAAATGTAACTCTCATGTTAGTAGAGCGGACACTACATGCACCACGTGTGTTATAAATAACGCACTACTCTTACTTTGCCTCCAATGCACTTATCAACCTTCGCTAAGGCGAACAAGCAGAGTGATTGGTTAAGTCAAACCCATCACCATTAAGGAAAACTCCAAAGGAACATAATCTCCCACTAGTTGAAGCATACCCTTCACTGATGTGAACAAGGTAACGACGAACAATGGCTTGGTTAAGTACTTGGAGATGGAAGGCTTCAGGTTATTTGTTTTGACTTAAATCTCAATCGAGGGGTTTTAAATTAAGTCTCACTAATTTTATTTATTTAGCATGTTATAGTCTTACATTCACCCTTAGCATGCTCCTAAGCAGTAAATGAACGTGTTGGTACATAGTCTTACTAAACCAATAACCTCGAGCCAAAAGGTATTGGAGGGTCACCCTACGAATGTTTAAAATAAAGTAAATAACATTTACAAAATAAAACTCCAGGATTGCTTCATGCTTGTTCCTTCACCCATCGTCTTCAATTTACAAATTCAATTACATCAAAATAGAAACCTCGTTTTACATACGAGGGGAGTGAGATGAGAAGAGAAATACATTGATAATAATGAGATGAGGCAGGGCACGCAAGCCATATTTTAATAAAAATTACAAGCATACATTCCCAAACCTAAAACATTCATCTAAGGTCGAGGCTCATGTATCAAACACCATGCATTTGCAAACAAGGCATACAATGCATACACATCAAATAAAATTTGATTTAATTTTAAAGAATTATTATTTGTGTCTTTTAATATTTTGAACATGAGTTTCAAAATGTTAATTTCATGCAACAACATTAATTTTAATATTCTGAAAGTTTTAATTTGCGCGGCAACGTAAAAACTCAATTCTGTCCAAATCGGTACCATTTGCGAGGATGCTATTTTTAAAGCTCTGTTCGTGCCAACACAATTTAGAAATAGCCTCAAATAAAAATTTATGAGATGCTACAACATCTCAGCTTTCCAACAGTACCTTTCGTGAACCAAACGGATCACCATTGCTACTGGAAAAAATTAATTTACGAACATATTGCAGATTCGATCGCTACAATGCGCGATGTTTGAAAACATAATAAAACCTGATGCTACAGTCATCTAAAAATCACAAGAAAAATACCGTAGCGATTCTAACACATACAGAAACCAGTAGGAAAAAATCCTATTGTAAAATTCACACTACAACAAAAGTTATGGCTGGTTGTCGCAAACACATCTGCAGGTTACCATGAGCAGAATTTTGTCATGTGTTAACACATGACAATTTAATGCTCTTTAAATTTAAATGGCTAAGTTCTGGTTAAGGTAAAACGTGGTAACACGTGGTCATAAAAATTTAAGGGATGTACACAACGACGCACAACCTTTTGGTAACCATCAACATATGATGTTTGACAAACGAGACTAGGAAACGAAACGCAACAACGTTCGCTGCCCATTAATAAAAATTTCCATAATTGAAGATTTTTATCGACGATTTATTTTAGCATCTTCAGGAACCGGAGGGCCCACGTCTCGTGGCGTATGGTGGCCCGTGGTTGCTGCGCGTGAACAGACAACAACCATGCCCTACAGCAACTCACTCTACTGTGTCGTATGGCCAGCGTGCGCGATAACGCTCGCTGGCCAGCAGTCGTGTGAAGCAGTGGGTGACTGTCGCGCACAACCAATGACAGCGGCATCATGTTAACGTGCTACTGCGTCAACCATGATGGCCGCCGTGCGCAACAACGCACGGCGGCTGCACTGCTGCGAATGGCAGTGCATCCAGACTTTGTTCTAATATATATATATATTTTAATTTAATCAATAATAACAAACAAAAAACCAACAACCACCACAACCACAAAAATTCCAGATTTGATTTTAAGTAGAAAAAATCAGATTTAAAATCATTCAGTCAACAAATCGAATCAACATAAACAAATCAACATAGAATGTATACATTCTAACACCCGTGGCTCTGATACCACTGTAAGGATGTGTTTAAAATAATTGAGCAGCGGAAATGTTTATATTCAAAACTTTTAAACAATCCTAAGCCAAGATCCGAATGTAGAACATATATATTTAAGCATAAACAATAAAATAAACCTGGAGATGAATTTATATCTGCGTTGATGGCTCCTTCAACTCGAGATTCGCTTTCAATTCGATATTGAATTGCACGTACTCATCCACACGAAGATATTCCACTCACAGGATTTTCTAGAACACTTGAGTGGGTGAAGGAATCAAAAGAAAAATTCAGATTTTTCTCTCCCAAGGTGTCTCACATTTTCTCTCAAAAAGGTGGCTAGGGTTTCTCTATTTTTCACTTAATAGAATTGTCCTTCTTTAATTGGGATTTAAATTCCTTTATATAGAAAACTTAAAACCCTATTTCATCTAGAAATAGTCTACTATTCCAATTAAGAATAAAATCTCCTTAGCCAATCAAACCCCTTTTAATAATTAGTTAAATTTATTAAATCAATTAATGTAAATAAATTTATATTAACATTAATAAATATTCAATTAATTAATTCAATTTAAATATACCACTCATATATATTTAAATTAACACAATCTCACCAATTAGGCAATAACCCTAGCAATTATATTGCCAGTGTGAGATGTCACACCCCCTCCCGGGTGGCCTTTACCCCACCGAATCTAGGTGGTCCGTGGGACTCGGGTTCCGAAAGGAGGGTGAGTTTTTGAGAAACTAATAATAAACTTCAATAAAATTTTCTTTAAATAAACATAT
>WYDK02118158.1:432602-447109 GCA_009867345.2 Toxicodendron radicans
GGGTTTGGTGGTTTGATTTACTTACTGAGCAACTAGTGCTCACCCCGTTAATTTAAATCTTGCAGGTACTAAATGAGTCTGACTAGCGCAGAGGGTCGACGAGCGAGGGACGTTGCGGCCAATGTTTTTGCACGCCCAGTTTTTGTTTATGTACATATAGACTTTGCTTTTGATTTTGTTTTGAATATGTTTATGTACATATTTACAGTTTGTATAAAAAGAAAAAAATGTGCGGTACTGTTTTCACTGTATAATATATATATATATAAATGATGTAATTTCAGATATTTTACATCTAGTAGTCAGAAAGTTAGAATGCATAACATATAACAATCGTCTTTAAACCCTTACTAATTGCCTTTAGCCTTACTGACTTAAGCATCGAAATGCCTACGGCAGACACCACACCGGTGTTTCCCCATAACTTTGCTTCCTCGCACCTTGGCCTTTTATGAAGTGGGGCATGGACATAGTCAGGAAACTCCCAACCGCTCCCGGGCAACATGTCTACATACTAGTGGTCATGGATTACTTCACCAAATGGATAGAGGCGGAAGCATTCACTCACGTGAGAGATCGAGAGGTGATGAACTTTTTATGGAAAAACATCATCTACAGATTCGGGCTACTAAAAGAGATAGTTACAGACAACGGCTCCCAATTCATCATCTCCAACTTTCAAGAATTCTGCGAGACATGGAGAATCAAGCTAAGCTTTTCAACCCCTCGACACCCCCAGGTGAACGGGCAAGCAGAAGCATCCAACAAAACCATCGTCCAAAATCTGAAAAAGAGACTACAAAAAGCAAAGGGAGATTGGGCAGACGAACTTCTAGGAGTGCTGTTGTCTTATCGCACCACGACACGAACCCCAACAGGAGAAACACCTTTCTCTTTTTCATTCGGTTCGAAAGCTATCATCCCAGCTGAAATGTCAGTTCTCTTACCTCGGATTCAATGTTTAAACAAGGACACAAATGATCAGCTCATCTGCCACAACCTAGACACGACGGACGAAACTACGAGAACGAGCACTCCTATGAAACGCAATCTTCCAACAAAAGGTCGCTCGACGCTACAACAAAAACGTCCGAACTAGGATGTTCAAAGTCAACGACTAGGTCCTGCGAAAAGTATTTCAAAATACGAAGGAGGTTGGAACCGGTAAATTAGGTCCTACCTGGGAAGGACCGTACAAGATCAACCAGGTCATCGGAAAAGGTGCCTACAAGCTGAAAACACCCGAAGGCAGAATCATCAATAATAGTTGGAACGCCAAGCATCTGAAATTGTATCACTATTGAGACATTCTAGCTCGGCTCCTACCGTAGTATTTAGCTAAACTAAATAATATGAGAGATTGAGTGGGCCTATCCACTCCTCTAGACTACACAAATTAAATAAAAAAGGTTATTCAGTTTATTCAATGTTCCAACACCTTTACAGGCTATAGAGGCCAAACCCCACGTCTAACCAAACACAACAGTTTATGCAAAGTGAAATTTAAAGGAGCAAAACATCATACTTCTAATTCACTAAAAGTCTGCCAAATACAAAAGAAGTGCGCTCGACACAACAAAAAAAAAGAAGAAAAAAAATACAGATAATAACTAGTCAATCGCTTGATCGCTCGGACGAGTCCCATCATCCAAGGGGCCCGATCCGTCACCTTCAGGCTCATCCGGCTCCCCTTTATCAGGCTTGTTCAAGAAAGTTTGATAAATTTTAATCTCCTCGTCTGGGTCCCATCCCGCACCTTTCGTATCTTTGAATTCAGCCATCAACTTCGCTTGAGTTTTCAGAGCGGCCTCAGTAGCAACTGTTTTGAGCCTCGCCAAAAGATCGGCCCTCTCAGTTTCCCATTCACACCTAGTAGACTCCAACTCTGCCCGAGTAGATTGAAGGTTCTCTTGGACAACAGCTCGACTCTCCCTCATTTCTTTTTCAACCTCCCCAACCCGAGCCAACTGCTTCTTGAGTTGAGTATTGGTGTTAGACAAATCTTGATTTTGCTTTTCCTGTGCGGCTACAGTCTTGCTAAGGAAGAGCCCCCCTGTCAAAGCCTGGTCGAAAACAATGCGGTAAGTAAGAAGTCAATGAACAATTTGAAAACATTAAGAAAATCTACCTGATGAAACCGGACTACACTCCAGTTGGCGGCCTGAGCAACACCTATCTCACCCAATCGCCGTTCATCCTCAGGCAAAATGATCGAATCCCTAATGCCTACAACGAACGATGGATCAGAATAAGACGAAGCATGAGCTGGGAAAGTGACTTTCACGGGTTCATCCTCATCTACAATATCGATCCCACTCGATGCCACTTGCGATGAGAAAGCAACAGGCTCCTGCAAAGTTTGATCGAGTGTAGGAGGAACTGATTGGGACGACACTGATTTCCTCTTCCTCTTCCTCTTCCTCTTCTTTGTGGACCGTTGCTCCTCCAACAGCTCTTTGGCGCTCGGGATTTCAAAAAAGCCCTTCTTTCTCGCCTCTGCAAGGGAGAATTCTTTTGTAGTTAAAGGGAAGACAGAGGACTTACCAAAAATTAATAGGTTGTAAAACCGAACGAATAGAGTAAACAAGTTCGGCTGCACTAACAACGAGGGGGTACCTTCCGGAACTTCCGCTATATTCTTCCAAAGATAACCGGTCCTAAGACTCGACTCGAACAGCACCACCTTATATTTTCGCTCCTCCGCCGACAAACTTAAAATTTGTTAAGTATGCGACTCGGCAAGAAGACCCACCATCGCCTTGTTGTAAGCTAGATCTTAAAAAAAAAGAAGCAATGCGGTTAAGATAACACTTTGACGCATAAAAGAAATCTCAAACTCACTAGTCGCTTGCCAACTATAAGGTATATCGCCTGGACCGCTCGGCCCAAAAACCAGATCCCCCCGGACATAGAAATACGAATCCTTCCACCCCTTGTCATAACTCTTCAAACCAATCACCAAATGGTGCCCGCCCTGCCTCAGTTGCAATAGATAACTATCCTTTTCATGGTCATGCTCCTTCAGATAGTACGAGAACAATAGATCTTTCACTGTAAAAACCACTCCAAGCCAAGCATACAATACTTCAAGTGTCAACAAAGTCCGCCAGGAGTTCGGCATGAGGTGCGAAGGAGCTATCACGTAATGATGTAAGACATCTCGAACTAAGTCAAGTATAGGGAACCTAAACCCATCCATCATGGTCTGCTCATAGATACTGATCTAGCCTGGCACTTTCCAATCCACCCGCTCAACCTCACTCTGGGCTCTAATATCCAAGGAAGCTGGAATCCGGTACAAGTATCTTAACTGGGGCATTTCACCTTGATCTAAGGAGGACAGGGGGTTGTCAACTAAAATTCCCCCACCAGGACGGCTCGGCTCGACTCGACCCCTGCCGCATCAGTATCAGAGTTATCACTAAGGTCATCACCAGAAGTAACATCGGGAATCGGCACCCTCACACCGACAGGAACCCAAGGCTCAGCTACGCTTACACCACATGTTCCATCGCCTATTTTGTTCGGATCCGCAAGTTGAGTCAGGCAATCTTCAAAGTCATTTCCTCCAGCCATCCCGCTCGATTCCATCAAATACTGTAACCAAGCAAAAAATGAAACGATACCAAGTCAAACACTCCTACCACGTGCTCGGCTCCACCAATGTGGAAGGGAGGCGTTCGGCTCCTTACCAAAGAGCGAATGAATGAACATGTACTCCAAGTGCTCCACACGACCGAAATAGTAGAACGAAGCGCTCGGCTCCCCCACGGGCAGAATGGTTAAAATCCAGAAATCCACCCAACGCCCCACTCGCCCAATTCCAAGCAGAACGAAGCAAGCACTGATTTCTCTTCCAAATAAGAGCGGTCTGAACCGTTCGGTCACAAGTGAAGAGCGGTTCGAAAGAAAACCGCTCAGCTCCACTAGTCACACGCCGCCTTGTATCAATGATCGACAGAGTGGGTCCTCTAGATAGAAATTGCTCGGCAACAAGGAAGGAGTGGTTTGAAACAAAACCGCTCAACTTTTCTCGTTCCAACAACCAACACGGCCAGATCCCCAAAATGGAACCGCTCGGCTCCAACGAGACCTCGAACGACACTACGCTGCACGGTTTTAAAGCAACTTAAGACAAGTTTCTTTTCAACCTGGCTCCAAACGAGAATTCGCCAACGAAGGGAACGTGTAGCGAGTCACGTTCGGCTCCTCCGACATTTCTGGCTCCACACGGCTCAACAAATCACAGAAAATTGAAAAATCGGAAAAATCACCTTTTACCTCAAAACCACCCTAATATCGCCTTTCCGGCAATAACCCACCAAAAGAAAACCCCTCGCTTAAACTCTCCCTTTCGCAGAAACCCCAACCACCAAAGTCAAAAGGATTTCGAAATCCTTAGACAAATCCCAAGAAATCCAGAAAAAAACTATACCCAAAACTTCTCCTAAGAACACCCTAGAAATATAAAACGGAAAGAACTAAGAAAATTACCAGCTAACGGAGGACGCCATCACCAGAAACTGCTCTCTACACAAAGGAAGAAGGAAAAAAAAAGAGATGGAGGAAACTGAGAGGAAAAAGCCTGGATTTAAAGGAAAAAACGTGCCTCGATAAACGAAGCGTCGCTTCTAGAAGGCATATGTGGCGACTCTTCAAAGGAACAAAAAAACGTCTCGCAATTCGAAACTCCAGCCAAAACGGACCTGATCTCGAGGCTGTACACGTGGTGATTAAGTTGACATCAAGACCATAATCGTAGGGCTCGCGTCATCAAAAGTCACTTACGATTTACCGAACGGACCAATAATGAGCTGAACGAGTTATTGACATGATCAAATAGTGATCTAAGGATCATCTATTAAAAAAAGAAATGAACATTACAGAGGCTTCAATCATCCAGAAGACGTCGTCTGCATGGACGCTAACGATATAGTCATCTTCCACCACTCGGCTCTTTCGAAATAAACACGAGCTGCTCCAAACACTTTGCCCTTGACAGCTTAATAAGTTTCTCGTTAAAGGTTACGCTCGGCTGTTTCGAAATAAACACGAGCTGCTCCAAACACTTTGCCCTTGACAGCTTAATAAGTTTCTCATTAAAGGTTACGCTCGGCTATTTCGAAGGAGTTTAACGCATTGACCTCTTCACGATTGAATGCTCTGATTCGAAAAAAGTTAGCACTCGGCCCTTTCGAAGGAGTCGAATGCATTGACCTCTTCACGGTTCCAATGATAGTAGTTGTTCGGCTCCTAAAGTAAGTGATCGCTTGCTCCCTTCGATCAAATACCAAAAAGATCGGATGAGCGGTTGAAGACAGAGTAAAACCGCTCGGCTCGCAAGAAATCGCTCAGCTCCGATAGTGGTTTAAGACGTAATAGACCGCTCGACTCCCAAATGAACCGAACAAATCCAATAGCGGTTGATAACATTGTAAACCGCTCGACTCTTAAGAGACTGCTCGGCTCCAATAGCGGTTTAAGACGTAATAAACCGCTCGGCTCTTTAAAAACAGTTTGGCTCCTATAGCGGTTTAAAGCAGAATAAATCGTTCAGCTTTGAACGAACCGAGCGGATCTAACAATCTTGACAATTAGATTGAAAGCAGAAGCACGACCCAGTCACAACATTAAAACTATTCATGAACCAAGTGGTTCCATTCGTTCGGATACGAATCTTTGCTCAAAACAAAAAACTGTTCCTCCGAGAATCGTGATAAACAATCGTATTAGGCCGAACGGAATATACCTTCGACGTGTCGAAATTAGTGTCCTTAAAAACCTTTTCCGTCCCGTAAGGGACAGTCGTTTATATTAGGCCTATTCACGGGCTGAGAAAGTACTCTCTGAAGCTATGTACCCCTTAGCTCAGAGAGTAGGGGACAATCTGCAATGGCCAAAAATCGTATTGGGCTTAACGAGACCCAATAACGAGATTGACACTAAAAAAGGGCCCAAGGCCTGATCTAATTCCGATTGATCCTGATCTTTAATCCACCTCTAGGGTTGACCATTTCCAAAGTTGGGCCCTCCAATTAATTAAACTAAATTGGGTCCATGCCCATAAATCCATACATATCCCCAAAATAAGAATCAGAATCCTACTAAATGCCCTACGAGATTCCGAAATCTCACGTAAATTAAGAATATCGATCGAGAAAGGCAAATCTCAATGATTTCCTTCCTAAAACCGAATTCCTTTTCCCAAAAGGATTCAAAGTCCTATTAGGAATCTAGTATGTTGAGCTTACTATAAAAACAGGGGTCGCTCCCCTTAGAATTCATTCAGAAAAAACAACGTACTCCAACTAGCTCCTAAATTCTCGCTCCCAAGAATATTGACTTTCTTGTCTTTTGGCCTTGTCTTGATCAAGGTCCAACCTATCCCTCACCTACCCAAGGTATAACAATCGTCTTTAAACCCTTACTAAATTGCCTTTAGCCTTACTAACTTAAGCATTGGAGTGCCTATGACAAACACCACACCGGTGTTTCCCCATAACTTCGCTTTTTCTCTTTCTATGTGCAGGTCCATCTAGTTGGCAGTGACACATTTAACACCGGATCAACCCCTTCCGAATCGACCGTAGATTTTACCGTCTACACCAGCCATCTAGGAGACTCTGATATGAACAATAAGCCAACAACTTGTAATCGACATGTAACAGAACCTGAATTGAAATGAAACAAAGATATTAAGACATTCTTATATAAAAATTTTAAAGAGGATTTAATGCAATAAAAATTAGAATGGCAAGAAATTACCAATCATACCTCTAAAATGCAAAATCTCATTTATAGCAATTTTTTTCCTCAAAAACTAAAATCTAGTAATTTAATTAAAAATGCAAAACTTGACAGCCCAAAAACTCGTTATTTCAAAGATGCCATTGAGAGACACAAATAAAAGAAAAAGGCAAATCAAGAACTGAGGCCTTAACCTTTATAGTTTATAATGTCCTATTAGTATTCATCAATTGGCTTTTTTTAATGCATTTCCTATCATCATTTATCAGGCTATAGAAAGCAAAAATTTTATCTGCCAAAACAATCATTGAGTGTGGAGGAGGAATATGAAAAAAGTTAAGTATTTTACTTTGTAACAACCAATTCTCATCTACGTAATGAGCTGTTAAAGAAATATATCCCTCAGATGTAGCAGAAGTCCAAACATCAAAAGTTAATCATATTCTACTAGTAAGCATCCCTAATTCAAGCTTAGTTTTTTCCTTCATCCTTCAATATATTTTTAAGCAATTTGTCTTAGCAGTGTTTCTAGTATAATGCTTAACTTTCTTACAAAAATATGAAAAGACATCATTGGTTCTATCATTCTCCACATACGAATATGGATAATTATGTTTAATAATTGATAATGTCATCTTTTCACGAAAAGTCTCTTAACTAATCTTTCTACTTTTCAATTTATGATCATGATAAATTAATAATTGCCCTACATTAGTGTTTCCACGTTTAAGACAATCTCCTATGTGATGTTTCAATTTTTTTGTCCCATGAGGGGAACTACTATATGCATAAGATTTGTTACACTCCTTACACCTAGCCCTCTCATTTCTATTCTCATCTAAATATGTAACAAAGTAGTTCCAAACTCCTAAAGTTTTAGATTGGAAGGAGGCGGCAATACCTTAGAAGCTTAATCTAGTTCTCTCACATTAACCATAACCATATCTATAGATTGAGATTCCTCTATGTTAAAACTTGATACTACCTGAACAAAAAATCAAACAAGAATTACAAGCCTTACACTTAGAAACAATAGTTGACCCAATGTAAAAAAGTTGATAATTTGTTGTCTTATTCTCATGTACCCTTCTCAAATGCAATGTATGCATGGTGTAAAGATGTATATAGTTAAGAGATTGAGTGAGATTTATGTGCTATCTTCTACTTCTGTTTTACATCATCCCCAGACCAATGTAAAGCTAAAACTTTTTAGATAAAATTATAATAGTTTGATAATTTTCCTATTCATCTTCAACCAAACAACTTTTCTTCTTCATTTTATTTTACCAACGTGGCTTACCTCAAGATTCACAGCTTCATATCTATCATAATGTGATTAATACATTTAATTAAATTATTAAATTAGTTGTTGACTTTTCAAATTAACTTCACAACTGCTAATTAATACATTTAATTAAATTATTAAATTAGTTGTTGACTTAACTTCACAACTGCAAATTAAATTAGCAATTAATACATTTTATTTTATCAGAGTCAGTCAAATTTGCTGACAATAATTTCGTGTATTACAGCTTTGCAATTAAGAGGACTTTTCAGTCTCTTTCTTTGATTTCTTGTTCCATTTGGGAAAAAACTGACTATATGTGGAATTTTGTGGCCATTGTGAAGAGATTATAGGAAACATTAAGTATTTAAAAATTCTGTATATGGACCATGAATTAACATAAAAATAAAACAAGATATTACTGGCCTGCAATACACGAATAAACAAACCAATATATAACATTGCATTTAAATAAGCACATAAATGTCAAATAGCCAACAATTGTAAAATCATCTTCAATTTTCTTTTAATCATAAAAAGAAATACAAAAATTCTTGTTCCTGTATTCAATGACAAATCTCCATTTCCAAAGATTAAACTTTTAATTATTTGTTTATCTCAACATCTCTTACATACAAATCCCATCATATCAAATTCTCTGTCTGAGTGATGCAATTTGGTGCCAAGTGGGATCATACTAAATCATTGTTGTATATTAGGTAAGATTCACAAGACTTAGAATGAAACTGAGCCCATTTTGTCACACCCCTCTAGGTTTCAAATGATGATATTGGAGAAAGCAAGCTATCATTACTCCTTGTGACTATATATCTCAACTATAAATGCAATACTAATAATAGGAGGAGGAGAATTAAGTTGACCGAACAAATTATCAACAAATTATCGACAAATCTTTCCCTCTCTCATACGACCTCAATATTCTTATCAACATTGAAACTTCAATTTTCCCAAGAAAAATTAACAAACTCATTTGTCCAAGACCTTAAAATGGCTCTAAGAATAATTTTTTTTTTACCCCAAACACCATCCCAAAGTCTCAAAACTTCCAACCCCAATTCGCCAAACCCAAAATTCAAGTGCTATGCACCAACAACAACCTCAGTGATGCGAAACTGGCATCAGATTTGGCAACAAAAGTGGCAAAGATAAACACCCATTTGGTACAAAAAGAAGAAGCCATGAAGAAGAGCAAATAATTGTTGTTCAGTGAGTTTTGCTAGTACTTGGGTGTGAAAGAAGAGGATGCGAAGAAGAAATGGAGGAAAATAAATGAAGAAGAGAAGTGGAATTGCTGTTTAGCGAGTTTTGCCGTTCTACATATGATAATTTTTAGCTATGGCCCCATATTAAAATTTTTATTTATGTTGGAATGGGTAGCCCCATTGATCATCCCCACCGCACCCCTCTTTCTTCCTTTTCCAAAACACCGATCATTCCCTTAAAACCTCGATTCAATCAATGACATGCCTTGCTTTCATGGTTAATTAATCCATGAAAGCAACACAGAAACAAACACATCAATTCAATCCCCCATGTGCAGGCTTTAGCTTTGTCACTACTGCACTTAAAACCCCCCCACCCATGCAAGAACATGTATATATTGATTCGGATTTTGCAAGAGATGCAAGAGTTGACAAAAACAATTAACCAAAATCAATCACTAAAACAAGAGAGAGAGAAGAGAAACCAGAAATAACATAATAGATCGACAAGGAGAAGAGAAGAACTTTACCTCAACAAAGAAAGAACAAACACAGCAATAAGAGGCGAACTTCTGGATGAACAAAGGAACAAGTACGACAGGGAAACTGGAGAATGACGGCTGTTGTGGCATGGCCGTGGGCATAGGCATGGGTTAGTTTGCAACAGAGACGGTGAGATCGAAGGAAAATTTTGAGATTGTTTTGTTTTGTTATTGTATCTTTCTTTTTAAGGGTTTTGTTACTTTTGTTTTATATTATTGATTTATTGTATTGAATATTTTAAGCTATTATTTTTTTTTTACGGGTACCTGCGGGTAAACCCGTTTCACCCGTAGAAAAATGGGTCGGGTTGGGTGTGGATTTTTTTTCAACGGGTTTATAAACCTACACCTGTACCCTATATTATTTACCTGGGTACGAGCCGACCCGCAGGCCTGGATTCTTTTTGCTAGGTCTAATGAAGAACGAGTTTAAGAGAAAAGCTGTGACATCGAATTAATAGAGAACGAAAAGGGGGATTAGGGTAGAAGAGAGAATGGGATTGAAAAGGGGGAAACTTTTTCATTAATGAAAAATGGGTGGAAAACTTTTTCCATAGTGAAAAATGTTTTACGGTTGTTTTATTTTTGTTTTTTCAGCTTAATCCTTTATAGTTAAAAACTGTCAAGAACAAAATTCGTATAATTTATTTTTTACCAAAATAACTATCAAGAATCATCCAAAATGGTTAAGGAGTATTTCAAATTCTTGATAGTTTTTTAAAACGGTCAAGAAAATCTGTCAAATTATTCTATCAAATATGAGGTTTTTTCTAGTAATGTTTTAATTTTATTTTATAATTAAAAGTTGATAATAAATACTATTAATTAAAGTTGCATTTGCATTTCAGGATGAAGCTCTTGTAAAGTTACGAGAAGAAACGTGGGAAGCTGAGCGAGTTTGATAACTCTAAATATTATATTGTAACCAGAAGAAGCATTAAATTGTAACCTTAATTTTATTCTTGTTAATTTTTTTTTCTCCCTAATGATAAAATAAATTATATATAACCAAAAAGACACTAATATTGAGATTTAAAATTTCTAATTCCTGTTATGTTTTCTCATAAACCAAACAAAGGACATCAAAATCACCCAAAAAAATCTTTGAATTTAAAATCAATCATATCATTCAATCAACTTCCCTAAAAAAACACACATCCAACTTCATTGATGCTTTTAATCAAAGTAATTTCACCGCAAAATCATAATTTAAAAAAAAAAAAAAACTCACTCATTCTTCAGCAAACTGACAGAGAACCCCAACAAAAAGCAACCAAAGCCAACAATTTTATAACACAAAACTAAAAATAAAGCAATACCTTACCACTTTCAATCTAAAAATAAATAAAATTTGCATAAAATAAGATTTTTACCTGCGTTGCAATATCTTTTTCTCTCCAATTACTCCTCCCCCTTTTCTCTTTCTTTCTTTCTTTCCTTTTTCTTCTTTTCTCTCTTTTCTCTTTTCTTTCTTTTCTATTTTTTTTTTTTTTCTTCTCTTCTATTTCTTTCAATTTTTTTTTTTTAATTTGAGGCCTACCCTCAAAGGGTTTGGGTCTGGGGGCAAGTTTGGGTCTGGTTCTACCCCTACTTGTGAGCATGCCTTTAGACAAAATAAAGTATGAATACGCATCATAATATAGAAAGGAAAGAGAGAAGGTTCAGAAGAAGGAAAAAAAAAAAAAAAAAAAAAAGAGATAAAACATGAATATGAATACGCATCATAATAGCTATTATGTGTTTCATAATGGCTATTATGATGCGTATTCATAATTATGATGCGTATTCATATTCATGTTTTGTCTCTTTTTTCTTCACCCTTTTTTTCTCTCTTTTCTTAGCTATTAAGTTGCGTATTCAAATTCATGTTTTGTCTCTTTTTTCTTCACCCTTTTTTTCCCTCCTTTTCTTTTTTCTCTTTTTTTTTTTTTTTCTTCTTCTCAACCTTCTCTCTTTCCTTTCTATTCTCGTCTCTTCTCCTCTTTTAATACCTAAAAGAAAACATCATGCTCTTTCTCCGTCATAACTACCCCATACAAAGTTGCGTTTAAAAAAGCATTATCTAATAAATTTATTTGCAATACCTTACTTTAAATCTAATACATAATGGTATTCCTACTTTTCTTAAATTATTTTTACTTACCCCCATTATGTAACGATTGAAACTATCCAAAATATATCAAGGCAGATGTTGCATTACAATGGCTAATTAAAATATTGAATTTGAACTTCATTTTTCTTTTCTTGTGATCATATGTTTGTTTAATTGATTAATTTATTTTCAATTCTTCTTTATATATTTGAGCTCTTGCAGTTTGCACCACTGGTAATAGTAGATCTTTTTGTGATAATACACTAATAATAATTGAAGTAATATGTTTTCATAGCCTGTTGGTAACTTCCCGATCCTTTTTTGTCGGGTGCTGCATCATGACCGCCAATCAGTGCAATTAGCAACTTCAGTGAAAATAAAAAACAAACCCAACCAATACACTAACTCCTCCACTATAAATTTTACGTTCTAGCTTGCAATATTATCATAATAACAATAACAAACACTTCTCTAACAGTTATTGATGCGTATAAACTTAGCATGTGCATTAAATCGCACAAGTAATATCATGATAAGTAAAGTATCGTTCCCACGAGAAAAATAACCTATTAAGTACCAAATTATGGTCTAAACATTAATTGAAGAGTCGAAGTGGTGAATGTTGAATACTATTGAAACTAGAAATTAAAAAATCCAGAAAATTAAAAATCACTAAAGTCTAAAAGTATGAACTGATTCAATGGAATAAAAGCACTAAAGTATCTGAATTCACCTAGCTAGTTATTCCTATACAACTTATGAATCCTCTTAACCTAACTCTATTTCCGTGGCTGATGATCGAATTCCCTCCATTGTACAATACTCCTTCTCAGGTAATATTGCCCCACCCCTTTCCTATTAACCTTTTGAACCAAGAAATTGAAGTTTAATAATTCTAGCTCAATTAAGTTATATGGAATTATGTCCTAGCTAGATCACACAGATCGCGTTTATCTATTTCTAGTTTTCGGTCAATCTATGTTATAAACTACAAGAGGCTAAATATATAAATCACTCAGTCTCATTATTAACAACACATCAATTGAATCGTGGTCAAACATTCAAAGGCATTACACGCAATAATAAACACTCAGTCATGAAAATAAAATATAAAATAACTCAGTTCACATAAATTGTATCTTCATAACATAGGCTACAACGTAGCCCTAGCAAAGTAACTTTGTTCATAGTGTAAGAATCAACAAACATAATAGCATCTGGAAACATCTTGAGAAACAAAACAAGAAAAGGAAATATTCTTCAATTGTGTTGCTTGACTTGCTCTCTGACAGATGTTTCTCAAACGTACGAAATCGTGTAAGTAATAAAGTATGAGAAACATATGTCAAATCCCAAGATAATTACTAAATTACCAAGTACCAAAATTAATTGCCTTGTTACTATTCGATTAACCAAAATTTTATGAAGAAAAACCTAAACTATAATAATCAATCGAAAATAAATTAAAACTGAAAGAAAAATAAACTCTGAACAAACCCCCTTGATTTGTAACGCGAGATGATTAAACCTAGGACATAGAATTCGTACCAACTCTACTTATATGTACTGATAATTTATGCTAACCTTATTAAACTTTTTCTACAGGCCAAACTCCCTAGCAGTCCAATAACTTTCTCTCGAACATTTATCGGATTAACTCCTAATTACTAACCTCAGATATCTCTAAATCAAATTTAAGTATTAAAAGATCATTACGCTCTATAAAGTTTACCAAAGCCTCACAAGTTGCGGTAACCTATCTCTAGCGTTTGGTCAACCTATGGTTTTATTACCTTAGACCAACTAAGTATCATCTCTTGATCCCAACTTAGTCCATTAATTCATTCAATTATTTGGCCCTTAAGAATTAAAAGCATTAAGCACAATAATAAAAATTAGAAAGAATGTTTAATAAAGATTAACAAAAGATATAACAACACATAATCATAGAGTTTGGTCTACATCTTAGCCCTAAAAAATAAATTTTTAGTAGCCTCTAGAAGTTACATATTTCTCTTTCAGATTTTGCCGCAACACGCTTTTTTCTTTCTCAAAATGCGTTTATTTCCTCGTTTCAATTCCAATTCTTGACTCGTCTTGCATGATTTCTTCCAAATGCATTCCAAGAGCTCATGTACCTTCAAAATGGTAAAGACCACCTCAAAGTAATATATTCTTAAGGTAAAACACACAAATGAAAGAAAAAAACATAACAAAATACTAGGAAAAATATTGGTTTATCAGGCCGATTGTGTTTATTTTTGACATGAAAAGCTTGCAGACTTGAATTTCAAGGACTTGGTTAAACTCCGGAAAATTGATGTTGTTAGAGGGTTACCAAAACTTGAACTTTCCAAAGGTAATGTATGTGATCCTTGTCAACAAGGTAAGCAAACCAAAAATTCTCATAAATCTTTGTCTCACCTTAATACCTCTAGTGTGTTGGAGTTGTTGCACATGGACCCATCCAATGCAAATTGAAAGTTTTAGAGGTAAGAGATATGTGTTTGTGTGTGTTGATGACTTTTCTAGATATGCTTGGTGTGACACCCCGTGTCACGGAGTATTTATTTGGAGTTAATTAAATTGCTTTTGGGGTGTAAACTGCAGGAAATGGA
>WYDK02118158.1:474057-484931 GCA_009867345.2 Toxicodendron radicans
ATCGACCCTTGCATTTTGCACACTGTACTACGACGAGCACTCGTGCACTTGCGAGGTATTTTAATTTGCACATCAGTTACCTGGCTCATTTGCCAGATTTGATCTTCGACCCCCAAGCACGGGCCCACTATGATCGTTATTATTATCAGACCGTGCCCTTGAGGGACTATCTCCCACTCGGTGCCTTTTGGGGTCTGGACTCTACATCACACCCATCTGGTCGAGGATCAACTAGTCGGGCCGCTGATCAAGTATGTCCAGACGTTGGGTGATCATCCGGAGTGTGTTATCTAGTCTGTCCATGTACCGTATCAAGGTCGGGTCTAAATTCAAGGCCGTTGCGGTGGAGACATTGAAAGTTGGCCCAACAGGATTGTTGGCACCATTCATCTCGCTGCCTTCCGCATCTTCTATTGCCTGAACCACCAGGTTTTTGGTTTTGGGCTCTTTTGGTGCCATCTAATAAAGATGGAAATAGACTATGAACTGGACGATGTGATGATCACAATCGGGAATGAATTCAGCGTTCCTTCTAACGCCAAACTGTTGACGGGTAAAATTGTACCACCAACGAACTAGTTACGTCCTGGTCGCTACGACCAGGAAGTAGTCAAGTTGAATTGAAATGATTTACTGGTGAGGGTGATCAATTCATTTAGTTCGTTACTTATTGACTTAAAAGGTAAAAGAGACGAGGTTTTATAATGGTTCGGAGGCTGAATAGCAAACTCTTACATCTACTTTTGTTTTGTTATTTAAATAGAACGATTACAAATTTGATCATAACGATCTGATCCTACGAACAGAGCAATCCTAGAGAGTGAAAGATGTCTAGAGCCTCTTTAGCTAATTTCTTAAAGAGATAAATAAGTCTAGTGTTTCTGTGATGGGTTTGTCAATCCCCTGGAAAGTTGATGGGGGTCTTCTATTTATAGGGAGTGATTGCGGGTCTTATTGGATAGATGGAACTCGCTGATAAGGTATGAACTGCAAGTGGTAGACAACTAGTTGATGTAAGTGCCGCAAATGGATTGCAACTTGATCGATATGATCAAGGCGGATATGACAAGTGAGTTGCAACTTGATCGATTGTATACAATAGGATCGGGTGTCGTCACCAACGGACAGGTGGCGCAACCTAAGAGGTCGCGTGATGTCATTAGTGTACAATGGAATCAGGTATAATCATCAGCCGACATGTGTCGTGACCTTGGAGGTCGCGTGACATCAGCAGCGATCTCACCGGATTTTACCCCATAACAATATATAATATATTCAAGGAAATTAAAATTTATGATGATAGAAAAATTTATATACATGATTTAAATTAAAAAAAAAATTCATAAAACCCACTAAGAAGTACATAGTGGGCAAGTAGAAAACTCAAGAAAATGGTGAAACTAAACAAATGCTTAGATAGCAATATATATAGTAAAAAGAAAATAGTCGAGAATTAATTTTATTGGATTTTATTTGTTAAAAAGTGTTTATTTTATTCGGCAATGTTAGTTTTGTTTAAAAATTAATTGCCAGATTTTTGTAAAATTTATTTGGTTTTTGGAAAACAAAATTCTTTACCCAAATTATTTTCGTTTATCTTCTAATATAAAAAATAAATAAAAATTGGAGAAAATATGTTCACATACCCAATCAAGGTTTTGAGCCAAAATTACAACTTTTAGAAGGCCGGTCTTGGACACTTTTTTCTAGAAATTGACAGTTAAAAGACACTTTTTTTTTTTTTCTCAAACTCATGGCTAGAGGATATACAGTTAATATTAAATTTGTGAAAAATATTAACGTAATTTTATAAATTAAATAAGGTTTAAAATAAAGTAAGTTGACCAATTAAGTTTGACACATTTCAGGTTAAGAAAATAGATTTTTTTTTTTTAAAAAGGAGACATCACTGGCCGAGGCCTTCGGCCAACAAGCCACGCATGGCCTCATCGTGCTGTCGGCAATCTGATTATGGCCTATCCAAGCACGAGTTGTGGCCAAATCATCGATTGGGCCGCTCCAGGCCCGATCCAGGTTTGGGAAAGAGAATGGGATTTACTTGGTCTACTTTGAATAACAAATATTGAGATGATGGAATGAAAAATTTGACACGTGAACAAAAATATCCTCTAGTAAGTTTGATATTTTTCATGTTTACTTTACAACCAATAGAATCTATTAAAAATTATCTAGACAAAAATTATCTCGTTATTAAAAATATTTTAATTAAAATTTATAAATAAACTAAACTATTCTATTTTTTATTTTTTATTTTAATTTACTTATACAGTATTAATATGTAAAACGTTATAAATAAAATAGTAACATAAATTAATATAGAAACAAATTAAACTGTCAGAGATAAAAATGTGAAATATTAGACAAATAAACTAAACTCTAATTATTAAATTAAGTAATACTATAAAATTTCTAATACTATAGATCTAACTTATTAAAAATTAAATGGTTTATAATTTAATTACCTTCTTTGATTAACAGATGAAGAAATTCATAATATATAATAAATAATAAATAATAATAAACAAGATGTCACAACATGGGTTAGAGGAGAGAGGAGACTCATCTTTTATGGCCATTAGAAAAGTTTTCTTATCCCATATCATGACTTTGCCATGAGTTTATCAGCCTGTCATAACTGAGGAGAGGATATAACCGTAATTCCTGTAAAATACAGAGAAAATACAATTTTCTAAATAATTCTAAAAAAAAGACAAAATCGATAAATTGTATATTACCTAATTGGATTTAGTTTTGGATAAATGAAAAAGAAAATATCTTATTTAGTTCAGGACGAAGATACCCTCATAAAATATAAACAATAGCAGTTGTACCCTCGATGTGACCCAATCAGCCCTAATCTTTTGTCAGAATACCTAAAGTAGAACTCAGTTTCCGTCTCTAAACCGATTGGGCTCTCTCTGTTTCGACCTTTCATGTTCGGATGTTTCAGCCTCTGTTTCAATTATTTAAGGTCAGCTTTAACTTTCAGATCTTGGTACTATCATAATTACTTTTTTTTCTGATAGATTTTCCATTAAATTCTTGCTTTTATTATTATTATTTTTGAATTATGGATGTGGGTTTCTTTAGGTTTTGTCTAATTTCTTATACGTTTTGTGGGTTGTTTTGGTAACAGATGAAAATGTTTCCATTTTGGATTTGGTTTTGAACATGATTTCACTTTTCTGAAATGAACTTATAATCAAAATTTAGGTATTACGGTTGATATATTTGACTTTAGAATGTGTTGGTATTAGGTTTTTTCTTTTTTTTTTTTTTTTCTTTATTTATAGAAAGGATGTTAAACAAACCAAGTAATTCTTAACAACCAAAAATAAAATTGAAGTTCATAATATTTCATGCTGATATTAAGTTAAATTCCTAGCATTGTCCTTTTTTTTTTTTTTTTTGGTTATATTTCATTAATACACATCAAGTGTTATAGATAGGCTAGGGATAATATCATGAACCTTTCTGGCAATTTGGTTCAATGTTGACCTCTGTGGTTTAATTATTTTCACAGATCTGCCCTTTAGTTTTTTCAGTTAAATTGTCACCATATATCTTCCCTACTGTTGGTTGTTCTCTCAAGCAGTGCTAATTGGAGATCTGTAACAAATTTTAAACTAGGGAGTAAAATTGTGGGGAAGGTAAACGATATTAGCCCAAAGTTATGTACTCTATCTTCATAAACATGGGAAGTCAATTCCTTGCTTTGCATGGATTTCAGTTTGTGTTTCTCTGGTGTTAGTTCTTGTGAAAAACGGTTTTCTATTTTGTCTTTTTGGTTAGAGTGAGCATCAGTGAGCCCCAATTTCTTATATGAAAGGAATGGTTTCCTCCGTATGAATTTTAAATGTTATTTCTTAACTTCATGCAGACTTCTTTTGATGTTCATTCCAAATGACGTTCCTTTTAGACTTCTACATACACTCCAATAATTGTACTCTTCACAAACTTTTTGCTGATCCGGGTGGAAACATGTTGAATGTTTGGAGATCAAATTGAAGGGTTGACTTCTGACTTTGTGTTAGCTATCTGCATGGAGGACCATACTTTCGTCATTGGGCAAGAATTTCCTGATGTAAAGGCCTTCAGGAATGCAATCAAAGAAGCTGCCATTGCACAACATTTTGAGCTTCGTATTATAAAAAGTGACCTGATTCGTTACTTTGCAAAGTGTGCCACGGAAGGTTGTCCATGGCGCATTCGCGCAGTCAAGCTCCCTAATGCCCCAACTTTTGCAATAAGAAGCCTTGAAGGAACACACACCTGTGGGAAGAATGCACAAAACGGGCACCATCAAGCTTCTGTGGATTGGATTGTGAGTTTTATAGAGGAAAGATTGCGAGATAATATTAATTACAAGCCAAAGGATATATTGCATGACATTCATAAACAGTATGGGATCACAATACCATATAAGCAAGCTTGGCGTGCAAAGGAAAGGGGGCTTGCTGCGATTTATGGCTCTTCTGAAGAAGGATATTGCCTGCTTCCATCATACTGTGAGGAATTAAAAAAAACAAATCCTGGAAGTATTGCTGAGGTTTTCACTACTGGTGCAGATAATCGCTTCCAGCGGCTCTTTGTTTCTTTTTATGCGTCAATATATGGCTTTCTGAATGGGTGCTTGCCCATTGTCAGCCTTGGTGGAATCCAGCTAAAAAGCAAATACCTTGGTACCTTACTTTCAGCCACTTCTTTTGACGCTGATGGTGGGTTGTTTCCAGTTGCATTTGGTGTTGTTGATGCAGAAAACGATGAGAGCTGGATGTGGTTCTTGTCAGAATTACATAAGGCTTTAGAGATGAACGCTGAGACTATGCCAAGGCTCACTTTTTTATCAGATGGACAGAAAGGTATTGCAGATGCGATAAGGAGAAAATTTCCAAATTCTTCTCAAGCACTTTGTATGCACCACTTGAGTGAAAGTGTTGGCAAAGAGTTCAAGAACTCGAGGCTTGTGCATGTTCTTTGGAAAGCTGCAAATGCTACTACTAGTCTTGCTTTTAAAGATAGAATGGCTGAAATAGAAGATATTTCTTCTGAAGCTGCGAAGTGGATACAACAATTTCCTCCTTCCCGCTGGGCATTAGTACATTTTGCAGGGACACGGTACGGCCAACTCTCTTCAAATATTGAGGAATTTAATAGATGGATTCTCGAAGCTCGGGAATTGCCCATAATCCAAGTGATTGAGCAGATTCACCGAAGACTAATGGTAGAATTTGTGGCCCGACGTATTAACAGCAATTCTTGGTATTCTGTACTTGCCCCATCTGCTGAAAAGCGTATGATAGAAGCCATTAACCATGCGTCGACGTATCAAGTCCTTAGATCAGATGAAGTAGAATTTGAAGTTTTATCAGCTGAGAGATCGGAGATTGTGAACATTGGGACTCATTGTTGCTCCTGTCGAGATTGGCAGCTTTATGGAATACCTTGTTCACATGCTGTTGCAGCGCTCATCTCATGTCGAAAAGATGTATATGCCTTTACAGAGAAATGTTTTACTGTTGCCAGTTACCGAGAAACATATGCAGAAGAAATTCATCCCATCCCTGAAAAAATTGGATGGAGAAAGAATGGTGAGGGCTCAGATGATGACACACAGGCTGTGCGACCTCCCAAGTTTCGTCGACCACCAGGACGTCCAGAAAAGAAACGAATCTGTGTTGAGGATCTTAACCGTGAAAAACATACTGTTCATTGCAGTCGTTGTAACCAAACTGGACATTACAAGACGACTTGCAAGGCAGATATTATGAATAGTATTGAACAGTTTTAGGTTTCTAATTTTGTAAATTACTAGATTATATGAACATTGTAGCCATATTGTCGACCAGAATAGCGTTCACATCCCATAGTTTAGGGAATACTTCTTGTAAAATAGGAAACCTCCACGCTATTTAACAATGTACTTGTAAGAGGAAATAAAATTTAAGAATAGTAGATATTTTATGCACCCTAGTTCATGGTTTCAAATGTGTATTAGTGCTTATAATCTTGTTTATTATAAAGGGATCAGACTATACCAATTTTTATCCCAGATTGCTTATACAAGTCTTGAATAAGCATCTAAAACACATTAGAATGACCTTGTCGATGATTCTTTTACTTGGACAGCATCAAGGATTTCTCGAACATAAATATTTAAACATCTCTTACTCATCTTACTAAGAATATAGAATGTTATAGTGAATTAAGGTCAATTCCAGGTATAGAAGTAGTAATTTCAAACCCAGAAGTTAAATGTATTCGTATACCATATTCCGAAGTCGACAAAAAGTTTTTTTCGTCGTTCTGCAATTAGGCGATGAAAGCTCAGCGTTGGCTATGTATATTTTTATCATTTATACAATACATAAAAGAAACAAATAATTGTTTGATTTAATAAATGAATCTTATTGATTGTGTTTATACATATAGTTCCATACAGCTTTGAAGAAGTCTGGAACACAATGCTAATGCTAGAAAACAGCTATTCCAGAGTTTGCGTTGCATTGTATAGTAGTCCCTTTTTCCCAACTAATGGAAACAAAGAGCAGTTTTATGTTAGGTCCAAAAGGAGGCAGAATCAGTCGGACACACTGATCACTGGTACAACAGATTGAATCTTTTGCAGGCTTCTAAAATATTTCCTCTGTGGCCAAAGGCACTAACCCTGATGAAACCTTCACCACCAGGTCCAAAACCACTACCAGGTGTGGTAACCACATGAGTTTTCTCAAGAATCTCACCGAACACATCCCATGAACTTCGGCCGGGGAAATGAACCCACACATATGGTGCATTCTTCCCTCCATACACATTAAAGCCAAGAGAAGTAAAGGTCTTCACTATGATATCAGTATTTTCTTTGTAGAAACTAACCACCTCATGCATAGCCTGCAAATTTTTGAAGTGCATAAAATTGTAAGCGATGTATTAACAACAATGTGTTGTATGCTAGCGAGGCCATTAAAAGAAATCAGAGAGAAAGAGTAATGCCGTCAACTAAAATAAAATGGAACCTTCTGGTTTCTTAAATGAAGTTTGGCTGCAACTCGAAAAACTAATGACACTAACCTGAAGGCCTTCTGGTGAAAGGCAAGCCAAACCACCAGCTTGGGCGATATTTGATGCACCATTGAAGCAAGTGCATACGATTCGGTTGAAGTCCCTGGCAACAGGAAATCCATCAGAAAATAAAAGCTCTTTTGGAACCACAGTCCAACCCAGACGAACCCCGGTGAACCCAGCATACTTGCTAAATGATGCGGTCTCAATCGCAACCTTCAATAACAGCAAACATTACACATAAGTGAAATACAAATAGGTTATATAAGAGTGCTTAGATTCAATTCAAAATGGCTGGGTAAACTATCCAACAGTGCAATGCAAATAGCTATTAAAGGTACCAAGAATTGTTCTATAATACAGGACAATACAAATTGCTATTACATGTACCGAGAATTGTTCAATACATATAAAAGATAGGGAAAAGATATAACATGGCAACAGACATCCTGATTGAGGGAAGCAGTCTATTCTCTCTGCATAATGGTAAACAAGTTATCATAAAACCCCAACGGAAAGCAATAACATAACAATCAAGAAAATACAAAGCATAATCATACAGAACTTCATGTTGACAACTAGGTAAGCGAAGCAGTTTGATGAGAAGTCAAACAGTGATTCTATTCAAGAACTGAAGATCGCAGCCTTTTACCAGGAACATTTAACATGACAGTTGTAGACGCCTAACTAGGACTAAAAGCAATCAGCATACGATGCATAAGAAACAGAACCATTCTAAATGGCATACAAAATACGACAGAAACATTCTCTATGGGAAGTCTAATAATACCCTATATTCTGAAGTTGAGAAATACAACAATTCATAATTACAATATCATAACACGAGACCGTGTGAATTATCCAAAACAAAGTGTCATTACCATATAGGTCTCAAAGTAGAACTGGAAATCTATTTGGATTGAGATGTCTAATAGACAGTTTTTAAAGTAATTACAGTGAACTGTATTCTTTGACTATAGAACTCTGCTGATTAACAAGGGAGTGAGTATAAATGACAACAAAATAGTAAAAACACCATGATAAGCATTGCAACCAAAAGAGAATGATCAATTCAAGAACTACCTCTTTGGCTCCGGGAATTTCAAAGATGGAACGTGGATTATCATCTGACATATACATGGCATATGCAGAATCAAATACTATGATTGACCCATTCTTCTTAGCAAATTGAACTAATCGGGTTAGTTGATCCCTTGTTGCAGAAGCACCAGTAGGATTATTTGGTGAACAGAAAAATATGATATCTGTTCGAGCAACCGTTGATAAATCGGGAAAGAAACCGTTCTCTGGAGAGCACCTCATATATTCAATGTTTTCATACCTCTCAACATCCTTTTGGAACTTTCCTGTCTGGCCCATTATCACACTCGAGTCTACATAGGCCTGCATTTGGACAAAGAAAGCATGCTAAGAGAATATCTCATTAGAACAAACACAGAATTGCCATTCACTCGCAGGATTAGTAATTTCTTTCTTTGCACTTTGATCCAATTGAATGGGAAAAATACTACGCAAACCCCCAATAATTTGATTATGCTCAACAACTTTTCTAGATCAACCATCCAAGAGAGCAATTAGAAGGATTCATATACATGTCTTGAATGGAGCAGGCATACCAGAAATGCATCAATGAGGCCCAACTTCCATAGAAACACTCCATCTTCCAAATGCCATTACAAAATGAACGACAATGAGAAAGACAAACTTGAAGTAAACATGACCATATGAAATAGATATAATTAAATGAAAAAACAAAATCACTCATACAATAAAAGCATAAATTTTCTTCCAATTTTTAAAGAAATGGATTACCGGATATGATGGATCTTGTATTGCCATAGTAACATTAGAACCAAAAACGACCTGGCACAAAGTGAAAAGAAAGCCAACATGATTATGTTTTTTAAAGAAACTTAATGTCAAACCAACCAAATCTTCAGAAAACTTTGCTTAAACAAAATCAATCAATGTTGGAAAGACAAGTGAAAGAGAATCATAGAGTCAAATGAATAACTTAAACTACAACAATAAAATCTAAACAAACCTGAAGACGAGATATATCACATTTTGCTCCATCTGAAACAAATATATCATCTTCCTCTATGCTGAGGTCTCTATAAAATGTTGAAGCAATTGCAGCTCTCAACGGCTGCAAAGATTGACAATTTCTTTTATCCAACAATTATGGAAGTCATCCTCAAAAAGAGATGGAAAACACAACAAATATAATTATATAACTTCAAAAGAAAACCTTATCCATCAAGAACCCTCAAACTTATATGATAGTGAATGGTTATAAGATAGGAACCTATATTGAGGTAAGTGCATAAATTTACTGAATAGTCAATCCCAGTTTTAGGTATAAATGTCTGGTAAACACAAGATACCCTACATTTATTGCATGAAAACTTTACATGAGTAAATTGTTTATCTTGTATGCAATATGATAAACTAAAGACATTCAGAGTTTCAATATGTTCTCCATGATATTATATTATCTTCCAAGTGGTGTCAAGGATGCATGTGTAGTTTTTATGTTGACAAAGTTCAAACATCTGTGTGGAGAAGAATTAAAACCTGAAAAGAAATGAAAAGAACATTAAAGAGCTGCTGCCTAAACAGAGCCAAATTACATTCATGTCTATTAATAAAATCTCCCTGTAACACATAGACTGCTAATATCATGCACTCAGTCTGCAAAATTTTAAAGTTTTCATTTCATCTGGAAAATGTCATATGAACATGGAAGGGCAGCACTATATCTTCAGCTATTGAGCAAAATCGATTGGTAACAGAACATTAAAGAGCTGGTGTCTAAACAGAGCCAACTATGATATCACATTGTTGATAAACTGTGATATAATAATGTCAAGTAAGAAACAAACTTTCTACTTACCATTTCACCTTGTCCAGGTCCATAACCACTGTAAGCCTCTAGTGTGGATAACGCATAAGTTCTCTGCAACGGAAAAACAAATCAAGCATGCATCACCAACAGGCAGAAAATCACTATTGTCTATGAGGTAAAAGAACCCTTCATTAACATTTTCTTTTTGCATGGAATATGTGATGAATTTTCCATCTCTACAACACTAAAAGAAAGTATTGTTTGAGTTGTTCTTTTTTAGTAAGAATTTCGCAGCCAGTGAAATTGAACCATATTTTTGACAACTGAGAAATACCAGAGAATATTAATAAGTTGTCATATGCTAGGAGATTGCTAAATATATTATCATGAGTGATAGCAAAAAGACCTTTTAGAATCACTTAGATTAGCTGAGGCAAAGGCACGGACATTGCAAGCCAAAAGGAGAGTAGGATTAAATATGCATAAGATTACATGGTATAGTTATCAAGGTGAATCTCTCTTTTATTTGAAGAAAAAATCTTTCTAACAGAAAAAAAAAACAAGGGAATTTTTTAGAAGCAGAGGAAGATGTTTCTTCAAGGCAAATGAAATAAATAAATAATTATAAAATAAAACGTTGAGGATCCGAAACAAAAATTTTCACACATTCGAGGAGGAAAGGAAGGATCCAGTATAGTTGTAACCCTTTATGATTGAATCGATCCAAATGGAGTGTCTGCTGCAGCTAACTGATACAAAGAAATTTGCATTAATATCCTCTCTATACCCAAGTTAAAAACACTACTCGTTTTAGCTAGTGGTAACAGCCACTTAAAATTTAATTCTGCAGGCACAAACATGTGCATACATACCCCAATGACAACCCAAAAGTAAAGGAACTTTTGTATAAGTATAGTATCAA
>WYDK02118158.1:523645-567536 GCA_009867345.2 Toxicodendron radicans
AAGCGATGAAAATTTATCGCTTAAGCGATGTAGGCTTATCTATAAGCTTATCTCTTAAGCGATATATTTAAATCGCTTAAGCAATTGCATTTGAGAAGGATTATTTGACACCCTAACTACATCAACACATATTAAGACAATTTAAGAAGATTACTAATGTTAACATTAACCTGGGACGTTCAGAACAAAACTCAAGAGAAAGGAATCAAACTTACCGGATCGCTTAAGCAATAAATATTTATTGCTAAAGCGATGTAGGCCTATCCATAAGCTTATATCTTAAGAGATATGTTTAAATCGCTTAAGCGATATTGCATTTGAGACGAATTATTTGACAACCTAACTACATAAACACATATTAAGGCAATTAAGAAGATTATTGACGTTAACATTAATCTGAGACGTTCAGAACAAGATTCAAGAGAAAAGAAGCAAATTTACCGGATCGCTTAAGTGATAAATATTTATCACTTAAGCAATGTAGGCTTATCTATAAGCATATCTCTTAAACAATATGTTTAAATTGCTTAAGCGATATTGCATTTGACACACAAAGTACATTTACCCCCTTACAATATGTTAGGATCTCTTAAGCGATAGGCGTTGATCTCTTAAACAATAAGTTAAGGGATGACCA
Organism: Toxicodendron radicans; assembly: GCA_009867345.2. Lineage (NCBI taxonomy): Eukaryota > Viridiplantae > Streptophyta > Magnoliopsida > Sapindales > Anacardiaceae > Toxicodendron > Toxicodendron radicans. The sequence goes on from WYDK02118158.1 coordinate 524,283, forward strand.
TACTTTGTTTTTTATAAACCTATTACTTTTTAACGCTGTCAATAATGCATGATATTCTTTAAAGGGATAAACTTTACAAAATTCAATTCATTTTAATATTTGACTTACTTTCATGATCGCTTAAGCAATATGAGTTAATCTCTTAAGCGATGTGATTATTTACAGCTCAAACAATCCACCTACGTATATATTTAATTACAAAATATTAAAACAAAAATATGGATAAAATGCATTTTAATCTCTGATACTATGAAAGGATCGCTTAAGCAGTACGAGTTAATCTCTAAAGCGATTTTATTAACTTAACATATATTTACAGCTCAAAAATTCCTCCTGCCTATATATTTAATTACAAAATATTAAATCACAAATATGGATAAAATATCTAAGCAAAGTCCATAGCAACCAGAGGATTCATCTTACCATGATAGCACTCGACAGCTAAACACTCCATAAAGTTGATCATTGTATGGTCGTTCAAGTTGTTCATTGGGGTGTTAGTCATATGGAACTCAAGAAGTTTGAGTGCATATACCTTGCAATCAACACTACAATATAAGAAAGACATTACTATTAGATTCAGATTATAGAACAATTGTAGTATGTAAGTTTTATACACATTTTCTGTAAGTTTTATACACAATTTACCTTGCCTCATTATTTGGAACAATAAATTAATAAATTGATAAAACAAAAACCTTTTTGCACTTTTCATTCGACAATGACAAATAAAACAATATCACTTTCAAACTTACAGCTTCTTCGATCTTCAATCTTCGAATGCTTCTTCTTCAATCTTCAATCCTCAATCCTCAAGCCTTCGACCTCTTCTGATCTTCAATCTTCGGCTTCGACATCAACTTCTTCTTCAATCTTCAATCTTCGGCAACTCCGACGAGGTTTGTGTTTCATTGTTGCTTAATTTTGTTTTTACTTTTTATTGTTATTGTTATTGTTATCATTATTGTTATTGGCTTATTGCATGGGAGTAGATAGAGATGGATGGTTTAACCGTTGAAATTGAAGAAGTGGGTTTAGGTTTTGATATTGTTTGCTGTGACTTGTGAGAATAAGGTTTCAATGAATTTGGTTGTGTTTTGTTTTTGTTGCATGAGAGTATAAAGATGAAGGTTTGATATTGAAGAAGTGGGTTTAGGGTTTGTCGTGAGAATGAGAGAGTTTGAATTTGGTTGTTAATTGTTTGTTGTGAGAATGGAGGAGTTTGTAATTCTTTGTTGTGCGAAATTGCACACTACAACTTGCAATTTTGCACACTGTAGTGTACAATAAACAAATTTTAGCAAAATTTTATTTTCGCTTGAAATTTTTTGTAGATGTTGCTAGTGATGCTGATGATGATGACAACATTGATGATGACATTGATGATATAAATAATGTTGTCTTTGCATCTAATGCCCCAAATCAACCTTCACTTGACAATTGACATGGAATTATATTTGGAGGACTTTGGTTTCAATGTGTTTTTAATATTTTACACTTTGTAGTTTATAGTTTATGTTTATTTTATTTTCAGATTTGGATGAATTTGTTCCAAGAATTTATTAAGTATCAGTATTTTGTAATCAAGAATGTTTAATTTTATTTAATTTTTTTTGTTGCTGATGTCATGATGATGTCATAGTCCGACCAGCCGGTTTAACCTGTTCACTCGTCGGCTACTTGTATGGGTCACTCCCCAAGTCGGGTTTTAAAACTTTGGCTATAACTTCTCCCATAATCACTTATTTCATAATCTATAATCCAAAACGTGTTTGATAAACTAATTTGAAAAGTGATTATACAACTAAACTGATTAGTAAATAATATATTTTATAAAAGAAATCCAAAAGCATGTATTTGTAGCTTTAAGAATTCAAAAGGTGATTTTGGAAGGGTTAATTACAAAAACACCCTAAGATAAAGTTAAATTATAATGTATTTTAATAAAAAATATTAAATCAGAATATTAAAAACAAAATAGTTGAAAACTTGCTAATGGAGTCGCTGACCAACAATTGTCGACGGTGAGTGGTTGTTGCTGGCAGAAAATTCTTTAGTGGCAAGTAGATTGACACGTTCGGCATGGTTGCATAGATCGCCTGTCAGTGAGTGCAACCATGTCGGCGATGTTGTAAAAAATGGTGGCATTTGCTCGTGATGGTCCGACAAAGTTTGGCCGAAATTTTGTCGGTTTGCTGCAAATCAACATCGCGACTTTTGACGACACTGCCAACATGGTTGCACTCATTGGCCGACAATCTACACAACCATGTCGACGATGTCGACTCACTTGAGCTAGAGAATTTTTTTGCGGTAACAACTACTAGCTAGCGAATCCGTCAACCAGTTTTCAATTTTGATAATTTTGAACTTTTTAAGGAGAGTAATTAAATTTTCATATATGAATAAAAGAAAAAAAATTATTTAAAAAGTACCTATTTTGGTCTTTTTGCACCGGTTATATCTCATTTATCAAAATTAAAAGTAATTTGAAAATAGAATTAATGACATTAATCCCACTAAGGTATTTTATAATAACAAAAATTTCTCAAAGGTTTTTGAAATAACAAAAAACTTCTTGTCATTAATGAACTATTAGTGAATCATTAAAATTATTTTGTGATGAGTTAGTAAATATTACAAAATTACCCTATTATCGTTTATTTTAACACCTAAAACTTTACAGTAGAAATATTCCTATTATTTCTGAAACCTAAAAGAGATTTTTATTATATTATACCTTATGGGGATTAATGTTTAACTCTTTAAAATATAACAAAACAAGCCCACCCTTATTATGATTCAGGAAAATATCAATGTTAGGGGTGTGCAAAAAAACTGGCCAGAACGAGAACCAGTGGGTAGCCGAGGTTCAGTTTCGGTTTAGGTTCCTACCCGGAACCAGTCCTCACAGGGCGAGTTTCGGTCTCAAAAGTGGTAGAACCAACACTGTGTGATTTCGGTTCTGGTTCCACCATAATAGGAACCAGAATCGGAACTGAGTCCGGGTAGAAATCGAGATTAAACTGTAATTTTTATAAACTATTGGGGGTGTACTTGTAATTTTCAGAGGGTTTATTTGTTATTTTTAAAAAGTATGGGTAATTGATATTATCTAGGATACCCGAAACCGAAACCTATATTTTAAGTTCCAGTTCCAAATCCAAGAAACTAGTCAGTTTCGGTTCCTTGAATTTTAGGCGGGTACCCGGAGCCACCCACCCCTAGTCAATGCCCACTTAAATTCCAAATTCGAGAATTGGTGGCTCTCATTACTAGTATGTTTACCTAACACTATAATCGAATTTTGCATGATAACATTTTCCTTTCTTTATTGTACATTGTAGAATTAAATTTTTTTTTATATATATTTAAAAACAATCATTATTTGATAGTGTTTATAAATAAAAGCTCTTTAACAAATTACTTGAAAAAAAAGTTTTACTGCTAGAAAAAAAATAAAATGATGACATTATTAACATTTCCCATATAAATATGTCAATATTGGTTAAAAAGGGGCACCCTAATATGTCAAAATCGAATTAATCATCGGATTTCGATACTTCATTTGACCACACGAGTCAATCAAAGCTTTCGACACCTTTGATGGTCAAAATCAATGTCAAAATCCAATGGAATCACCATATTCCTATAGAGTTGGACTCACTGGTCTCTATAGAACCAAATATGACGTCAATGCGCTACATTAACAATTTCAAAATTTAATTTATCAAATACACAATCATAGATTTTGAAAATCATAACAATTATAAAAGTAATATTACCAAACACATTATAAGTTATTTTTAATACTATAATTTCAAACTAACCATAAGTTATTTTTTAAATTGAGTAATGCTACATATCACAAACTTCACATCCTAAATGACGTGTCAATTTATTTGACACTGTCATATCATTCACTAAATCATGACTTCATTTACATTTAACAACATATAAAATTACACATTATTTGGGAGGAGAAGAGAGTTTTAGGATAGTTTTTGGTATATTTATAGTATTATTGTTTTAAATTACTCCCCTTATATTGCATATTAATTCAAATAAAACGTTAAGATTATGTAAAAGAGTAAAATATAAGAAATGATAATTTATTAAATATCAATAAATGTTAAAATCGATTACGGTACAAGGGAAAGATTAAAAGGGATGAAAAAAAGAGGAGAGTATTTTTATCTTTATACTATTTATAACATATCAGAGAATAAATTTTTCTAATGAAATATAACGATGAATGAGAAAATATCGTTTTAAAACTTTGTTGGGTGGAAAAGTGTTGTCTCGCCAAGCCTTGGTGGGAAAATGTCGTTATCCCAAATAAAAAATTAACTCGAAAAATAGAAATTTAAAGAAAAGGAAATAAAATAACATATTTGATTGCCAAAAATATGGCAAAAAATTAAGAAGTTGAGAGTTGGAGACAGCGAGAGCATAAGCTTGGAAATTATCAGACAAACAAATAAACACGCGTAAAGTTAAAGCCTACTACACCTCATTATGACGTCGTTATCATCGAACACAACTTGATCGCCCCTTGCAAAACACTTGTTCTCCTTTCTCTGTGGCTGGCTCTCAGTCTCAGAATCCAAGAAATCATTTAATTGAAATGTTTGTTTGTTTGTTAGTTTGCTTTTAATGTCTTGAGAAAAATTAGAGGATCTGATATTATTCGGAGAACGAGAGAGTGAGAGAGAGGTTAGGGTTTAGGGTTTGAGGAGCGGGCCAATCAATGGCCTCCACGTCGCAGTCCCTTCGCTACGGCGGCCCCGGAGGAGCCTCCGCCCCGAGCGGCGGTAGCTTCGACGCCCTTAACAGAATTCTCTTGGACCTCTGTACGCATGGCAATCCTAAGGTACGGTTAGTTGTACGGAAATGATAAGGAGAGTTAAATAAAGAAAGTGAGAGTTAGTTATGTGGATGCTTCGAGTTTTACGTGACTGTTTTGTGTAACTGTTTTGTTATAGGAGGGTGCTTCGTTAGCTTTGAAGAAACACCTAGAGGAGGAGGCGCGTGATCTTAGTGGAGAAGCTTTTTCTCGATTTATGGATCAGTTATATGATAGGATTTCTAGTCTATTAGATAGCAATGATGTTGCTGAGAATTTGGGGGCTTTAAGAGCCATTGATGAATTGATAGATGTGGCTCTGGGTGAGAATGCCTCCAAGGTTTCCAAATTCTCGGGTTATATGAGGACTGTGTTTGAGGTAAAGCGTGATCGAGAGATTTTGGTCCTTGCAAGTAAAGTTCTTGGCCATCTAGCCAGGGCTGGAGGAGCAATGACTGCAGACGAAGTGGAGTTTCAGGTTTATGGTTGTGGTCATTTTTTGTTTGGTGGGTTGTGGTTTGTTTATGGGAGTAGCATGTGATGAGTACTGCTTTTTGGTTTCAGGTAAAAATGGCCCTTGATTGGCTTCGTGGGGATCGAGTAGAGTATCGCCGATTTGCTGCTGTCTTAATCTTGAAAGTAAGTGTGAGCATGTTGTTTTAATTGTTGTCTACAGTTATTGGCTAGGTTTTATTTATTTTCTTCCTCGCATATAGAAGAATGGAAACTTCGTCATGACAGTACATTTATGCAATAGTAATGTTTTTTTGTTTTTTTCTTGTTTTTTAAATGGAATGTTTGGCTTTTGAATTTTCGTTAATGCAGAAATGTTGTGTTCCAAGTTCATCCCATTCAATGTAGGGTGACTTATCTACCGATTTTTCCATTGTCACCCCAAAATAACCAATTGCCATTACATTAATTAAAAAGCAAAATTTATTATTATAAATTTATTGTATATTTTGGATATGTTTTTACCTTTTTTTTTATATATAATAGGAAATGGCGGAAAATGCTTCAACTGTGTTCAATGTCCATGTACCTGAATTTGTTGATGCTATCTGGGTTGCACTGAGGGATCCAGCATTGGCTATTAGAGAGCGGGCTGTAGAGGCATTGCGTGCTTGCCTTCGTGTTATTGAAAAGCGTGAGACACGCTGGCGTGTGCAGTGGTTAGTTTTTCGTTTTCTGAATTTTGAATTATAACTGTTAATTTATCATTATGTATAGGTCTTTTTGCTTTCTCAGGCTACTACTTGTTTAGTGGCTGCTTTTGAATTCTGTAAAGCCCCTCTGTAGTATTGCAAATATAATTGTTTCTTATAAATAACAATAAGAAATAACAGTTGATTCATATTTTTCGCACCAAGATTTATTTATTTTTTTAATGGGGAGATAAGGAAATAGTAAGGAAGAAAGTACAAAAACCTGATTTGAAGTTCTATTGAAATACACAAAGTGACATGGTGGGAATCTTGATTTACCGTGTGCAACAGTGCCTAATTTTTATGGTCATTTATAATATCTTTTGGCTGTTATAAATTTCCACTCTCCAGATTGTGGATCAAAATTTGGGAGGCGCCGCAATCCTTTCAACCATGTTATGGTTGGAGCAAGCTTGGAGAGTTTGATAAATAAAACCAATTGATATTACTCAATACCTATTTCAGTTCTACACTCGTTTCAACTCTTTGAACGACTTTGTTGTGTAGTACAGAGTTGTTAGTTTAATACTAATATCATCGCTTTGTCAGTTGCATGTGCACATCTTTGTTTTTTATTGGCAATATGAAATAAGTTTGGTATTTTATACCTATGATGTGTATTATTGCACTTGATTGAAGGATCTATTTAGTAGCCATCATGCTTTTTGTACAGCAACCAGTTGACTTAAATGTTTAAAGTTGATATTTAAAAGGCACAACTACAGTGTTGAAGCTCTAAAGTGTCCTCTAATGTGAACTTGCATGCAAACTGAACACAACAACAATCGCCAATACAACTACAACCACAAAAATTTTAAAAATCAATTAATGTAACATGAGGGATTCAAACATCAGATCCTTGGTTGACCTAGCTTTAATATTATGTTAAGTAATCATCTGATCTAAAAACTTAAGATGATAGATAAAGGTGCAACAATAGGATTTAAGTTTGGTGCTGAATATTGTATAGAAAATATGCTATAAAGATCTTTGTTTCACTACCTTGTAAATCTTTTGGTTGATCACTGGTTTATCCTACTATTTTGTATCTGCTTTTAGATAGCTATAAAATTATTTTCATTCCTATAACAAAAAAAGAAAAAAAAAAGACGACGGTATTTAAGATTTAAGTCACTCAAATTAGAAGGATGCCAACTAATAGGAGATTGAGAGTAGTCATCCTTTTGTTATTCTTGAGGGGTTATTTGAGTGCTTAGGCTTGTGGTTTTAAGCCCATTGGTTTGAGGGTCAATTCTTCAAGGTTACCTACTTGGTGGCCACAAGTTTCCTTCTTACTGAAGATTTTGGGCTCCACTGGGGACCCTAACCTTGAATTTGTGTTCACTAAATGGTTTGGCAGAGGGGTTTTGTGGGATATCAAACTAAAACAAAAAAAAGAAAAATTAACGGTCATCAATTTATTTTGCCTGAAACAATATGAGAAATCATGGCTTTGGTGACATTGCTGTGCTTCACGAGGTGATAACAAGTTTTCAGAATGAGATCAACAACAATTGGAAGTAGGGAAAAGAAAGGGAAAACTGAAGTTTCTAGAGTTGAGGAGACTGAGCAAAGACTCTAACCTCATAGTTTAGTTTTACAAATATTGTTAAAAGATTATTTATTACTAGGACAACTGTGCCCATGAATTTTGTGGAAATCAGCAAATAGAAGGAAAGTATTGGAATGGATAGTAGTGTTACTCTTTGTGCTTACCAGTTGGTAAATTAATCTTTATGAGTTTGTCCGCTGCTTGCCGTGATATTTTCCAAAAGAATGAAAGACAACAGATCGTTATTTCCTTTCCTGCATGGTGGCTTCATTTTTATGGACTAAAGCTTGCCCAGAAGTTCACTTTCTGTGGTCTGTTTTGATATCTTTCTCTTCCCTTTTGCTGAAAGTTCTTGTTCTTTTGGTAAAGGAAATGTGCTAAGACCTTATGTAAGTGTGGGGAACTGGTTCATCTTGGATTGATTTGGTGTGAAAGAAAAAATAGGATTTTTGAAGATGTTAAAGTCTAGATTGCAATGTTTAATGGGTTAAAGTGCTTTTGTTTTTTATCATCTTTATGAGCTTCAGTTTCAAGAGAGTTCGAAGATACCTTTTTCTTCTTGATTCATCTTAACTAAAGTGAGGTTCTAGGTTGACTTTGTTGTTTTTTTGGGGTTTCTTTATATGTACATATCATACAGCTAATGGTTCTGTTTTCACAACCTAAACAAAGTTCTTGTCAATATTTCTTGTACAATTTTTGCCTCCCTTTTCAAGAGGTAATCTAACACCTTAGTGGAGCTGATGCGCTTTCATACTTCTCTCTTTCTATTAATATACTTTCCTGTTTCCTATAGAAGAAAAATAATCTTAACATGATTAGTGAGCCTAGTCGTCTGTGCTTATTTGATGCTCTGTATCTCTTATTGAAGAGGGACAGGTATATTGTTGAGGGTGGTGATGCTACAAATTTTAATGTTGCCTTTCTCGATACTTAAATTTCTTGTTGGTGCAACTTTATGTACACAACTTTTAAATGTTTTCGAACAATTGGAAAACTCTTGCTTTGGTCTACTGTTTTTATTATTTTTTGTTTGGGCAATGAGTCCTGATTTATTTTCTTTGTGATAGGTATTATCGAATGTTTGAGGCTACTCAAGATGGGTTGGGCAGATATGCTCCAGTACATAGCATACATGGTTCTTTACTTGCAGTTGGGGAGCTCTTGAGGTAGGTGAAAATTTATAATTATTTGCAAAATCTTTGGCTTCTGAAGGTGATGTTTGAGTAGAAAAAACCACTTCTCTCTTTCCAATTGATTTTTTTCCTCTCGTATTTCTTTTTTTTGCTTCGCCTGGTGGTATATAGGATCAAGGTTGAAACCAAGGTTTTTTGGTTGGCATCTTTATTTTACTTATTTAGTGTCATTGCCCCTTGTTGGATTTCTTGTGGAGCTCTGATTTTCATATACAGGACACAGGAGTTGTGCCCCTTTTTTAAAATCTTCCAGATTTTGTTGAATAGATGATGTTTGTTGTTCCATATCAAAATAATTCAAATCTGGCCATCGTTTGCCCTGCTTTATTTAACTGATTTTAGTGCTTGATGTGGATATGATGGAAATTTTTTCTGGACAGAAATACAGGTGAGTTCATGATGTCACGGTATAGAGAAGTTGCTGAAATTGTACTCCGGTACTTAGAGCACCGGGATCGGCTTGTTCGCCTTAGTATAACTTCCCTGCTTCCTCGCATTGCTCATTTCTTGCGCGACCGATTTGTTACAAACTACTTAAAGGTTTTTGGATTGCTTCATTTTCTATCATATAATTGTATCTAGCATGGAGAACATTTTGGATGATGAAATCCTTATGTATATAGCAGTAAGTTACCCCAATAATATGTGCATGCACTTGTGATGTGTTGCAGATATGCATGAATCACATTCTCACAGTTCTGCGAATTCCGGCTGAACGTGACAGTGGATTCATTGCTCTCGGGGAGATGGCTGGTGCGTTGGACGGGGAACTCATCCACTATTTGCCGACAATTACATCTCACTTACGTGAAGCAGTAAGACGTAAAGGATTTTGGTTGACATAAGTCTTGTGCCATCAATTTAGTTCTCTTTTGTTGCATTTTCTTTGTCACTACAATTTCTTTGAGTTATGCTGTTTTTATTTGATAGGCAACAAGACTTCTAATTAATGGCATATTTATGATATGTAGATTGCTCCACGCAAAGGCAAACCCTCACTTGAGGCTTTGGCTTGTGTTGGAAATATCGCAAAAGCAATGGGTCCTGTAATGGAACCTCATGTGCGCGGTCTCTTGGATGTAATGTTTTCTCCTTCTGCTAGTCTTTCCAGTACGCTTGTTGATGCCCTCGAACAAATTACTGTCAGGTACACTGAGGCATTGTTGTATATTTTCTTTAGATGCTTGTTATGATTATTTTATTAGAGAATTCACCTTTTATATAACTGGTTGCTGTTTCAGTATTCCTTCTTTGCTGCCTACCATTCAAGATCGGCTGCTTGACTCTATTTCACTAGTTCTTTCAAAATCCCATTATTCTCAAGCAAAGCCAGCTGCTCCCTTGGTTCGAGGAAATATGGTGAATATTCCTCAGCAAGTTTCGGACCTTAATGGTTCGGCGCTAGTGCAACTTGCATTGCAGACTCTTGCTCGCTTTAATTTTAAGGTGTGCATCTAGATTTTTTCAGATGTGAATCCTATGTTAGCTTCATTGTTCATTCTGACTTTAATATGTGGTTTAGGGCCATGAACTTCTTGAGTTTGCAAGAGAATCAGTTGTTGTATATCTAGATGATGAGGATAAGGTCACACGAAAAGATGCTTCCCTATGTTGTTGCAAATTAGTTGCTAATTCTTTCTCTGGAGTATCCTGTACACAGTTCGGTTCTAGTAGGTCCAATCGAACCGGAGGAAAGCGACGGCGTCTTATCGAAGAGGTTTGTATACATCAAAATTTTCTTATTTCATTATTTTTTGTGAAGCTAAGAAATAATGTCAATACTAGAAACAAATATCAGTGAGCACAAGATATAGTGGTCCAGAAGTCCACTTGAGAAAAAAGTAAAAGATAATACCAAGATATACAAAGAAAAAAGACAATTAAGAAACTAAAGTCTTCCAACCTTTTTAAATAAACAAATAAGCTTCTCTTGAAAATGCTTAGTTACCACCCCCAAAGATGTCTTGACATTGACTCTATTTTCTATTTTCTATTTATTTTTATGTGTATATATATCCTGAACCTTTTACCTTTTGCATTAACCGAGTTCTGAATGGGGGATTTAAATTCTTAACCTCTTGGTTGACATCAAGGATTTTTATCATGATTTGAGCTCTTTTCCTAGGAAAATCAAAGTCCACTTCTGGAGCATCTTCAAAATGTTTCCTGTTCCTAATTCCGTTATATTTTCAATGTTAGCATGCCCATGCCCATGCTCTTCTTTTTTTAATTTTAAATGCCGCTGTCTTTTTTTTTTAAATTTGATTCTCTATATGGGCTTCTGCAGCTTGTGGAGAAGCTTCTCATTGCAGCTGTCGCTGATGCTGATGTTACTGTTCGCCATTCTATCTTTTCCTCACTGCATGGGAACAGAGGTTTTGATGAATTTTTAGCACAGGCTGATAGTCTGAGTGCAGTTTTTGCTGCTTTAAATGATGAGGTATGATTTCAATTAGTTCTTGATATGTGACTTTTATGGATATATTAAATTGAACTTTTACGTTTGAAGCCAATGATATTCTAACTTTTCTCCTTTTACCTTCCCATTTTGAATGTTGTTTTACACTTCAGAATCCTGTTTGTGTATGACCTCTTTGTTAAGGACTGTCATAATGTTTGTCATATTTATTTTCTTACTATAGTTTTTGTTAGTTCTATTGACAATGGAGGAAAAGTATGAAATAATGAGAGGACTAGTAGTTCATGATATGCTCACACAACAATGTTAAAGAAGTGAATACATGAGTCAAGGAAAGAAGAAAATCACTCCAAACAACATTTTTTCAATCCTGAAATAAGGAAAGGTTATGGAAATTCCTCAAAAACTGTTGAAATTTAAGCCATAAGTGAGCAAAAAAGTTACTTCGCTTTAATGTTTTTCAAACTTTTTGTAAAAGGTTCTAAATCTTCGCTCTAAGTGAACTTTAGTGATATTCTGAGTGAACTTCTCCATAAATTTTTACCATTCTTTGGAGTTTATGAGAGGAGAGGTGGAAGGGGTGGCTTTGTGGCAGTGGGTTTAGATTTGGAGAGGTTAGAATTTGCAGAGAAAATAGTAATGGTGAGGCTGTTTAAGTCCATTTAAAACAGATTCTAGGTTAATTAACTGATTCCATTAACGCCTGTTATCTCAAGGGACTATTTTGCTTGTATTTCAAAAACTGGCTTTGTTTCTGCATGATAACTGGAATTCAAGTTGCCAAAAAAATTGTTGTATTGTTGTTTAAAAGAAACTAAGTAATAAATTTTATGTAAGAGAAGAGAGCGTCACAGGAAGTGAGTGAACCGGAGGCCAATTTAAGTGAAACAAAGTAAAAATTAGAACAATAAAAGAAACCTAAGTTCTTTCACTCTGGTCTCACTGATTGCAAATTACTACAAAGTATATTGTACTGTATGAAACTGTTTTGAAATTGCAAATTTTCTGACCTATTGCAGTAAAAAGTTTCATGTCCTTTTATTCAATTTAAAAATTTCTAGTGTTGCTTATGTTAAAAGCTAAATGTTTCTGTTGTGATAGGATTTCGATGTTCGGGAGTATGCAATCTCAGTGGCTGGGAGTTTATCAGAAAAAAATCCTGCCTATGTTCTTCCTGCCCTTCGTCGTCACCTGATACAGTTATTGACATATTTAGACCAGAGGTAATGTTGATAGGGCTATAGACTTGGGATTTGGTTTGTTTTGTCCACTTAAGTCTTGAATACATCTTTATAGAAGCCATTGAGATGTTTTGGGTGGTTTGTTTTTCTGCTTTGATGATAATTCTCAGATAGTTTTATCTGAATAGATGAAAGCCAAATTTTTTTGGCTCAAGTTTGAATCAGAATTGAATTAATTATTTCATTAAATATAATTAATTTATTTATGTTCTATCCATTTAAAATTATTTCTTCTAAGAATTATGAATAATTTTAAACTCTCTATTTTGAAATATTTTAATAGCATAATATTTTTTATATATTCAGTTTTAATTCAATGACTACTCTATTACAAAGTTGACTAACAAAATTAAATAAAAAAACCATGTATTATACAATCAGATGAATTTTTAGTATTATGTAATTAATTGATTTTTGTACTAAAATAGTATTTTCTTTACTTCTAAAATGAATTATCTAAATAAAGTAATTGAGATTATAGTTTTTTTTTAAACCTTTTTTTTAGATAAAATGCTATTTATTATCTACAAGGATATATATGTTATAATATTAACCTAACTTACACTTGTTGATGGCTATTTTTGAAATTATTTTTGTCAATTGTGTTTTGCTTTATCTGTGCTAGAGAAAAGAACATATATTATGTTTCTTTGAAGTTAAAGTTCCATATATTGACTTCTCTTGTGATGTCAGCAGTGCAGATAACAAATGCAGAGAAGAAAGTGCGAAGTTACTTGGTTGCTTGATACGCAACTGTGAGAGACTAATACGTCCATACATCACTCCAATACATAAGGTTTTGTCATGTGCTGCTTATGATTATATCTAGTACTATTCATTCTTCCTTTCCTGATAAGGATTTTTTAAAATTTTTTTAATTAATAATATTTAATGTGCTTTTTCCTCTTTCATGTGGTGAGTCTCTGGATTTTGCAGGCACTTTTGGCAAGACTTCTTGAGGGTACTGGGGTCAATGCCAATAATGGCATTATTAGTGGAGTTCTTGTAACCGTTGGGGATCTTGCTAGAGTGGTGGGTAAACTTGTACTTTTAACTTTTATTTGAACTAATGCTCAAGCCAAGTTATAAATTGTGTTTGACTGGAACATGTTTGATTGAGAAGAACTGAAGTTGATTAATTTTGCATAATCAAACTTAAACTTAACTATGAAGTTAAGTTTGTTCCCTTGTTTAACAGGTCACTTCTGCCTCCCTTGTGTAATTGTGTTTGTCAATTGTACTATCCAACTTAACTGTGAAGGAATCTTGGTCAATTTTGCATAGATAGATTTCTTTTTTACTGGGGCAGGTTTGGTAAATAATGAGTGTCATAGATGTGTTTTTGGGTCTTTGTACTTGGTGGATGCATGCTCAGTTTTTTGGTATTAACTGTGGTCTGCTTGTCAACATTTGTATTTTCTTTGTGGATCATTATTTATACATTTTGTACAGTTTCTTATGGGCAACAAAAAGAAAAAGATAAAAGGATTGTGATATTCAAGTTGTGGATGATTTATACACTAACCAACTTCAGAGCTGGCGCATAAATTTGTAGTTTTTTCTAATGTTTACTACCCAATGAGGCTGGTATTCTTATTCCCTTGTATTCTTTTGGTCATTCTGCAAGGCGTCTTCTTGGGTCTTTATCAGGGTTATTCTCTTTGCAGTACATGGTGATTCAGTTTGTGTTTGAAGTTATGAAGTCCACGATAGTTTTTGGTACAGATTGTACTGAAGAGGAGAAAAATAATATATGTGGATATGAAGACCACAATGAAGACAAAATCTCATGAAGGGGAAACCACCCTATTCAAAGGCACCAAGAAACGCATATCTATATTCCACCGTATATACCAACCCTGTTCTAAACAGAATTGAAATCTAACCATACAAAATTACCTCAAAACTATTTCTTAGTTAGATTGATAAAGAAAAGTGACGAATCTTTAAATTCCTTTGAAACCTAAAATGGTGGATATAGACAAAGTCTTCCTGTTTTCTTTGTATCAACCGAAGATGCTAGTCATGTTGTGATGTCATGTTATATGCAAGATATTGTCTTATCCTTCCTTCCCTTTTCTAGCAACAGGTCATATATAAGTTTTCTTCTTTGTCGATTGAATATCATTGTGCATTTGTGGGGGAGAAAAAAAGCTCTGGTACTTGTTTGGATAGAGGAATAAAGTAGTATTTGAGGGCGATAAGGACGAGAACTTGGAGTTACCATGGGAATGAGTTCAGTCATGAAGAATTTTGAAGCAATTTCTTCTCTTTATTAAAATGGATTTTGTGGATGTTGTTTTTTAATTTTCAGATTGTTTTTGTTCTCTTTGAGCGAGTTTGTAGTGAAGTTGTTGCATTCATGTTTACTTTTCTCTTTGATTCTGACTTCTGGTTCACCCCTGTGTATATTATATTAAATGAAGAAACTTTTATTGTGTCTAATGAAAAAAATATTCTTTTTATTATTACTTGATGTTATATAGTTTATTAGGATATATGGCAAGTGTCCTAATTGCTATGCAATTAAGTTTATTCGGCTCTCATAAAATGATTTTTGACGGGGTTTTGCGCTGTGATTTTTGTTTAGGGTGGTTTTGGAATGAGACAATATGTATCCGAACTTATGCCTCTAGTTGTTGAAGCTTTATCGGATGGAGCAGCTGTTGCAAAACGTGAAGTGGCTGTGACAACTCTTGGTCAAGTTGTCCAGAGCACTGGGTATGTGGGATGCCTCTTTTGTTGATTTATGCTTAATAATTTTTCTTAAGAGTTAAATTTTCTTGTGCGTCACTTTCGATAAAGATAGAGATTATGCACATTCACTTTCTGTTTGATGAACCCTTTTTTGAAGTCACTTTTTAAGACTTGATTCCCATATTTGATGACTCACTTACCAGATGTATTTTTTTCGTCTACACTGATGCATTTTACATGTTTATGGATGCCCTTCTGCAAAATCAACTGTATATGTAACATAATATTATTGTGCTCATGACATGGCAACAATTTTAACTAGGTGCATGGCAATCTTTTAGTGAATTCGGGAAATATTTTCTACTCCTTTTGTTGGAATAAATTCAGTACCCACTATGTGGACATTTTTGGTTTTAATGTTTGTAATATCCTCTATCTGTATTTTTAATATCTGTTTTGTTTTACTATTTTGTGGATGACTGATGGTTCTCCATCTTTGTATCTATCCTTATGATTTAGTATGTTTAGTTCCATGTTTCTCATCCAATACAAAAGGGTACTGTTAAAATATTTTGCTGTACGATTTTGGCAGGTATGTGATATCTCCATATAATGAATACCCACAATTACTTGTCTTGCTCTTGAAAATGTTGAATGGTGAATTAGTTTGGTCTACAAGACGGGAAGTGTTAAAGGTATACTTTTGGACTGGAATGCTTGGAATGCTTTGTTATATCCTCTAAATGTGTTGCCATGCTAAAAGCATCTTTGGCCATCACCAGGTGCTTGGGATTATGGGTGCTTTGGATCCTCATGTGCATAAAAGAAATCAGCAACTGTCAGGGTTGCATGGAGAAGTTACTCGTGCTGTCAGTGATTCTGGCCAACACATTCCTTCAGTGGATGAGTTACCAATGGACCTTTGGCCATCATTCGCTACATCTGAAGATTATTATTCTACGGTAATATTTAAAAAATAAAATGGTAGCAGTTATACCTGTTATGTAGTATTTTTTTCTAGCTTGTCTTAATTTCTCTATGAGCCAATGAATTTCAGGTTGCTATAAATTCTCTCATGCGAATTCTTAGGGATCCTTCACTTGCTAGTTACCACCAAAAGGTGGTAGGATCTCTTATGTTCATATTTAAGGTATCTTTAATTTAAAGAATTCTATTTTCTTTATCTGTTATTGTTACTTCCTTTATTGTCTTACATGACGTTTATTAATTTGATATTTTTCCTTGCGAGGTTAGTCAATGGGCCTTGGTTGTGTTCCTTACTTACCGAAGGTTTGTCTTTTAACTTTTCAGTAACAATAAGCTCTCTTCTGCAAAACCATACTGTTTGGTAGGAACTTTAGTTTCCGGAGCATGATATATCATGTGAAAATTACTTTTTCATACTTTCTTTCTACTAAAAAAGGAAAAAAAAGGTTAAAAATCTTTACACTGTAGTTGTTTGTATATCTTAAAAATTTAGATGAATTAACATTTGCTGGAAAAAATGGTTATATCTTCTATATGAATGCCTATCTTTGATCTGAAACTGAGGATTTAAAATTTTGGGGGATAACCTTGTGTTTGGTGAACTGTTGTTTTTGATATTATTCTTGAATATTTCTTTTCCTTGTGCTGAAATTCGTTATCTGTCTTGACAACTTTGATTGGGTTATGCTTGGTGACCTGTGGTTTCTCTTGGCCATTTTCCTGTAGGTGCTGCCTGATCTCTTTCTCACAGTTCGTACATGTGATGATTATCTGAAGGATTATATAACATGGAAGCTTGGAACTCTTGTGTCTATAGTACGACAGGTATATATAGATATGAAATTGTTTTGGCACATTTAATTATTTTTTTGGTTTTTATGGGTATCAGAATATATGGAATTCTATGTTCTTGTGCAGCATATTCGTAAATATTTGCAAGAATTGTTCTCTCTAATTTCTGAATTATGGTCATCCTTCAGTTTGCCAGCTACTAATCGTACTTCTCGTGGTCTTCCGGTATGTATATTTTTCTGTGTGTTTTTTATCAGCAGTTATGATAATATGCATGTGTGTTTTTTATCAGCAGTTATGATAATATGCATGTGTGTTGTTTGATATATTTATGTGTTCTGTTCTCAATGCTTCCTCGGATTGTTTCCCTTTTGCGCAGGTTCTGCATCTTGTGGAGCAGCTTTGCTTGGCCCTTAATGATGAGTTCAGAACACATCTTCCTGTTATTCTTCCATGCTGCATTCAAGTTCTAAGTGATGCTGAACGGTGCAATGACTACACCTATGTTCTTGACATTCTCCACACCCTTGAAGTGTTTGGTGGTTGGTTTTCTCTATCTCATGATAGTTTGTTTAACATTTTGCTCATCTGAACCAGTGTTTTTTTTTTTGTCCAGTAATGAAGTATATAGTAAAAAGAATAATCATTTGTAGTTTGAACTTGTTACTAATTTTCAATTTAAAAGTAAAATGCCATTTGGAATTAGTCATTCAATCTCTGCTTTATGTGAAGTTGTGAACTGTAGGTTACTTATCATATTAAAAAAAAAAGTAGACATACGAAATAAAAGAGAATTTTTGTTTTCTCTTTTCTTCTAGTTTGACAGAGGAGTTGATTTATTTCATAGAATTTATGCAAAAAGAAGAAAAAAAAATACATCATTGGGGAAGCACCTTGAATTACAACTAAGAAACCACCAAGATGCGTGGATCTGTACTATTTTTTCTTTTCTTTTTGTATGGCTGAAGAAAGTCAAATGTTTGGTAGTATGGTATGACTTGAGTTTTATACTCTTCTAACTGGTTACTGCTGGATGGTTGGACCTCAGAACTGTGGTGTACCTAGAATATTTGATTTAGGGAAACCAGTGTGTAAATGAAATAACTGGAGGGACCATGATATGAAGAATTATAATTAACAAATATTCATATGCAGCTTTTTAGTTATTTAATTACTTCCTTTCTTACCATTGTGGCTCTGCCAGTACCTCAAAAGTCAATTAAGGTCATTTTGCTCTAGTGTTTACAACATCTGTGGTACTTTGATGTGTTCTGAAGAAAAGATGCTGAGGGCTTTGTGGTAGAACTGGAGTGCTTCTTTTGTGTAGGCCTTGTGCCTCTTATTGAGGCATTTTTGAAGATTCTCTTAATTTTTAGTTTTCTTACGTCTTGTGAAACTTGTGTATTGATTTTTAAATATCACCTAATCAATTTTGGCCATTGTCTTCCTCCAGAAAATAAAAGAAATAGAATAATTTGAGTCATTAGAAGAGAGAAGAGAGAAGGCATGCCTGAAGAAAAAATCTGTTTAAAGAATTTCTAGTATGGAGCTTGGAAAGGCTCTGTGGTTGGAATCATGATGTTAAATTAAAAAAATGATTCAAGATAGGATCCATTATGGAACTCAAGGGAGCTATAAAAATATCGCTTTGCTATATTTCAAGCCCTCAATTTTGACACATTACGATTTGAAGTTGGCCATTTGATCAGAGGACTGTGCATCACTGAGACTACATTTGCATGCATGATTAATAGACTTTGGAGATGATAGTTGCAGGATATATTCTTAACCATTTGTTTGATGATCCCCAAGTTGTGTCGTAATTAGTGTAAAAACAAGGTGTTAGTAGATTCTTTATATATATGTATATATAAAGTTACAACCTGGTAAAAAGTCTCAATGCAATTACATGATATAGGGACACTGGATGAGCATATGCATCTACTTCTTCCTGCACTTATTCGATTGTTTAAAGTGGATGCTTCTGTGGATATAAGGCGTGCAGCTATCAAAACTTTGACTAGATTGATACCTCGTGTGCAGGTAGGCACCTTAGCTTTGTCCAATTGATTCTAGAATAAATTTTCTTTGTATATTCGAATTTCACTTTTCCCCCCCCTGAATTTCTCTCAATTTATTTTTTTGGTGGTTCTTGTTTCGTTTTTTGTTGTTGCTTTTCCCCTCAGGTTACTGGTCATATATCTGCTCTTGTGCACCACTTAAAGCTGGTCTTGGATGGGTTAGTCTCCACTTCCCTAATTTCAATTATGTGGTGGAAAAGCTTGCTTTTGTTTATGCTTATGTTTGTATTTGTGCTTAGGTGTAGTATCCACGGGATTAGGTTGAGAGGGATTAATCAGTAGGATGACTTTGTTTAATTGTTCCCAGTTGGGTTGTCAAGATTTGAAAGCTGCCGTTACTTTTTGTCAAGTGGAGAATTTTATTTGAGCAATTGGAGAGCATTTTTTTTCCTTTTTAATAAGAAATTGTTTAAACTTTGTATGCACAGAAAAAAAATGATTTGAATGAAGTGAACGTGTTGCCCACATAAATCTGATGGAATACAATGAGCAAAAAGGCTGGGAGATCTTTCTAACCAAAAGTTCAGGTCCCAGAAAAATCAAAAAAATAGAATCCTAGTGATGTTGGACAGGATAGAGAGATATAGAAAGTGAAAGAACAGAGAAAGGGAAGAAACAGGGGAAAAATTAGATAGAGGATACAAAAAAGTAGTGATTAGAGAATAGCAGAATCTATATAGCAGATAATCTTCGTATACTTCTGTTTATCAAAACAAGTTGCCTCAATCATTAACTTAAAGTCTATGAATATAATCTAACAAACATCCAAAGAGGATAACCTAATTCGTAGATAAGACTAAATTAGAACACATTGAAATCCTAAGATAAACGTAATCAAAATAACATATTCCTCAAGTATTCTTTCCTAAACTTTTTGAATCATGTAACTGTTATCCATCAGCTAGACAGCAATTACAAAACAATCTGTCCTTCAAGTTATTGCTTCCCCCAAATGGTTGTTACAAGCGAAGGCACTTATAATTCAAAATACAAAAGCCTAAACAGAATCCCAAAATTTGACTTTGTCCCATCAAAGTGAAACTCCTGTCCTACGTGGTTATCAAAATAATTTCTTGGCATCTTTATAGCTTTTTGTTTCTGTATATATGGAAGACTAATTTCTCATCAAACAAAACTAGGGAGGCAGCTCTTTTTAAAAAATTTTTTTTATAAGATATGAAAATTTTTACTAGAATTATTAATTGCAAAAAGAAGAAGTAGTAGTTTACAAAATAAAAGGCAAAAAAAAAAAAAAAAAGACAGGATTTCAGAAAACTAATTAAGTTACAACAGAAATCCAATCCCTTTGAATAAAGAATGAAAGGAATCCCTCAAATTGCTTTGTAACTGAAGCCTACGAAGAAGTGTGTGAAAGAGAGACAAGACTTTGGAATGACCCAAACTAAACCATAACTTTAAAGCTACAGAATACTGAAGAAACAAAAGATTATAGGTTCCTACTTCCTTCCTACACTTAAACACTTCTGGTTGGAGAAAGATAAATCGCAAGCCATTTTGATTGAATTACATCTATTGTATTGAGCTTCCCCATGAGCTAACAGCCAAGACAGAAGTTGAACTTCGGATGAAACTTTTGCCTTCCTTCTAAGCTCTGTAAGTGGAAATTATACCTAGAAGCATCATCGGTTGACCAAATACAGTATGTTCAGAGTAAAATACCCTGGTGGTTCTAGATTTCAAGCTTTATGTTCCTCTTCATATCATCCAGAAGACGTTCTCTATTTGAGAGGGATGTTATCTATCTTCCTCATCTTTCAAGTCTAGAAAATTCAAAATTCCACCCAATGAATTATTAGATAAAACCAGTCTACTCTTGACCTTGTTTAATTTATTGCTGCTCTAATTTTGTCATTGTGATTGCTGAAATTGGTTGTATGGTTACAACTATGTTGTAGCTCAATCAGGCCTTTCTATTGACCATTAAGAGGTAGTTAGTATTGGGCTCGATTTGATTTCTTTTCTTTTTCCTTTGGTATACAAATTTGTACAATTCTTAAGGTCATATGTGTGCTAGATTCTTCTCCAGGTGCTGATTTAAGTTTGTATGGTAGATTTAATTTTGCCAATCCTGGACTTTTCTGTCTAGTAGATACCTACTTTTTAATTTTGTTTCATCTACAACTTCCAACTTTGTGGATTTATAATTTACAGGAAGGATGAAGATCTTCGAAAGGATGCTGTTGATGCACTTTGTTGTTTGGCTCATGCCCTTGGAGAGGACTTTACTATCTTTATCCCATCAATACACAAACTTCTGTTGAAATATCGGTTACGGGTACATATCTTACCTTGCCACATTCATTTTTCATCTGAGGAACTTCTCTTGCCTTTTTACATCGAGTATGAAGGTAATTCTGTTTTCAGCATAAGGAATTTGAGGAGATTGAAGGACGCTTGAGGAGACGTGAACCTCTAATTTTGGGGAGTACAGCTGCGCAAAGATTAAGTCGACGAGTTCCAGTTGAAGTTATTAGTGACCCATTAAATGATGTTGAGAGTGACCCTTATGAAGATGGGACCGATGTGCAGAAACAACTTAGAGGCCATCAGGTAATAATTCTCTTGCAATTGTGTGCTTAGTAACATACATTGCTGATTCTGTTACATCTAAGCTGTACGAAAGCTTAAGCAAGCTGTGTCTAGGTGACAGCTAAGGCTCCTAGAAGTAAGCCTTGGTGCTTAGGCAATTACCTCCTGTTTCATACATCATGTGCAGGGGTGTAGCCAGAATCTACGTTAGGACAGGCCAATAGACTTTTCTTTTAGTAAAATGCTTACTCATTAGTACTTTCCACCTACAGGAGAATTATATTCGTAAAACATTATGATAAGAAACTTTGTTTTTTATTTTGTAAATTTTCACTTATAATACAAATCTAACATTTCTTATGTTAAACAAAAAAAAAAAAAAAAAGAAGAAGAAAACAATTGTTATTGCTAAAAAACAGAAAATAGTATGTTAGAAATAAATACGTTCTGATAGGAAAATTTCATTAAAACTTCCCCCACAGTTTGGCTAAAATAATTTGGACCTCACTAGTTTTGAAATTTGTCAAAGACTTTCCCTTGCGTTTTGAAAATTGTCTTTGCCCTCTGTTAGAGATATATGCTAAAGTTTTATAAATTTTATCAAATACTTTCTTTGCAAGGCAGGTTTTTGCATACTTTTCCTATCAGAGGGTCCACCTATAATTAAGTCAAACCTCAGGAGAAGTCAATGAAATTTTGCCATATTCACTGATCTATATGTTTCGACTTGTTGCTAATTAAATTGAGCTTGCATACATAGTTTTAGTCATTCAATGGCATTGCAAAGTTTTTTTATTTTTATAATTGAAATGAGTTTCTTGTAGGTAAATGATGGCCGTTTACGTACTGCTGGAGAGGCTTCTCAGCGAAGTACCAAAGAAGATTGGGCAGAATGGATGAGGCATTTTAGCATTGAGCTCTTAAAGGAATCACCTTCTCCAGCATTGCGAACCTGTGCAAGGCTGGCACAATTACAGGTATGGTTATAGTTGTAATCTGCGTTTGTGTGCCTTTGGATTTTAGGTTCTTATCCTCAGCTTCTGCAGCCTTTTCTTGGGCGGGAGTTGTTTGCTGCTGGTTTTGTTAGTTGTTGGTCACAACTGCATGAAGCTAGTCAGAAACAGCTAGTTCGGAGTTTAGAGATGGCTTTTTCCTCTCCAAATATTCCTCCTGAAATTCTGGCAACACTTCTTAACTTGGTATGTCTGTTTTACCCATGTATTATATCTGTTATTAGTGTTAGATATTGAAGTCACAGGGGAGATAAATTTTTTACTTGAAATGCTTTGGGAAAATAATTTATTTGCCAAATGTTGCAATATAACCTCATAATCTACGTTTGTTTTGATTGTTTCAGTAATGTTAAAATCTGAAAATCAAAATGGAAAAATATAAAATGTAGGAAGAGAAGGTGAAAAACAAAGAGAAGAGAGAGAAAGATAAGAAGACAAGAAAAATCTAGGAAAGGTAAGATAGAAATTCAGAGAGAAAATTAAGTAGGGAATGGTATTCTTTGTTAAGCATCAAAATTTGCCTTTCCAAATAACCCTAAAGCTTTTTTTTAGGCTTAGAATGAAAATCCTAATTGTATATGAAAATCTAATTGAAAAAGGAAATAACACAAGTAAAAATAATAATAAACTTAGAAGTCCTAAACACTGTTTAGAAAACTGGACTGGACTCGCCGGTTGGACCGGTCCAACAGCGAACCGGCCAGAAAACTGGTTCGGTTACAAGCGATAAACCGTTGTAAGAGTTGGACCGGCCAAAAACCAACCAGTTCATGGTCCAACCAGCCGGTTCACTTACTTAAAACTAAAATAACCACAGTGGCCCCCATATCGCA
Organism: Toxicodendron radicans; assembly: GCA_009867345.2. Taxonomy (NCBI): domain Eukaryota; kingdom Viridiplantae; phylum Streptophyta; class Magnoliopsida; order Sapindales; family Anacardiaceae; genus Toxicodendron; species Toxicodendron radicans. Next base: position 547,695 of record WYDK02118158.1, read on the forward strand.
AATTCCAGCAATTTTCTTCCCTTCAGTCGATCCCTAGCTTTCCTTCATCACTTCACAACGAGTTCTCGATAGCTTTCTTCCTTTTAGTTGATCCTTTCAGTGTGTTCTTTACAAGTTCACATTTTGTGACCCTACAACTTTTGTCCTCTATTTACAACTTTTCTTACTTGATGATGATGATGATGATTTCTCATCGAGTGTCCTCTCTTTACTCTTTAGAGCCACAACCGGCGAGCAACCTTCCTCACAACGGTACTTCATTTCGTGAAGTGATTCTTTGACCATGTCAATCGGAAAATTCAGGGTAGCTAATGAACCACACATTGAAAATGCTGCTTGGTCATAAGCTAAAGCCGCCGCCTCCGCGCAATCAGATGTGCCTAGCCAAACTCTCACACCATGTCTCGTTGAGTCCCTTATCTCCGTTGCGTATTTTCCCGTGGTCTCTTTCTAACGCCTTTGTAAGCCTTCTCCTTCTTGGAGTTTGAGTTTGAGGAAGAAGTTCTTCAACTCTAGGCGCAATTGAAGTTGCTTCGTGATCTTCTTTATTATTAACTCCATCACCAGAATTATTGGAATCGGATATTGATTCTTTAGTTCCTTCAGCTAGAACATCAAGAAACAACATTTCTCCGGAGTCATGAATATTAAAAGGAAGAGAATTATGAGTGAAAAGAAGCTCATCCCAAGGAAATGATTGAAGCGATGAAGAAGCAAATAATGATTGTGGGGAAAATTCAGGAGTTGGTAATCAAAGAAAGAAGTTTCCCTGGAGGATAGAATTTCTAGTTAAGTGGGTTGTATTGTTGATGGATTTGTTGTTCTAAGATAAAATTGATTAGCAAAAGGGGTTTATATACCCGAAGAAAAGAGAGTTTGAAAGAAGGTAGAGATTAAAATAAAGAGTTATTGGTCAAGGAGGATTTCTCGAATTGTTGAGATATAATTTTAATTTGGGTGTTATTTTGACATCTTTCCTAAATCTTTATGCTGCTTTGAATTGATTAAGTAATAGTTTGGTCTATGGATGACCAATGGGGAGGAATGATTAAGTGTAGTAACCTGCATTTACCAGTAGGAAGGTTTACTATTTCTGTGTGACTTTGTTGTATTTGGATGTTGCATTGTTATCTGTAGACTGCAGGTGCAACTTTGGATTTTTTATTTTGAGTTGTAGATGATGATGATGATGATGATGGTGTATCTGTTCAATTAAGGATGGATTCAACATCATTCGGTGAAACAAATGAAGATTGAAATTTGAAATTTTGATTATGATAATTATGTTGATGAAGATAATTTAAATGGAGTTTTTATTATCAATTATCATTTGATCTTTGTATTTGATTTTATGATTTATATTATTGATGTTATTTTGATTTTGGATGGATCTATTTTGGAAATTTATTAGAATTTTAAACTTTTTAGGTATATCTACTGTATTACTATAATTTGTAAATAATGCGAACCGCCCCCCCTGACCTGGTCACCGTCCGGTCCAGTTTTCTTAACATTGGTCCTAAATCCTACGGAAGTATCTAACATATTTACTCCTAGTGGTCTCTAGGATTGAGATCTCCATTAAAATGGTTGCCAAAAAAAATGCAAAGTGTTTGGTTGAGGAAAGACATTCAGTATTGAAAGAGTGCTTGTGGTCGTGAATCTTAATTTAGATAAGCTTAAACTGTCAAGTATTCATGTGTTTCTAGAAAAAAGAAACAAGAGGGAATAAATTCACATGCCAAATGTTGTTTGCTCATTTTAACTTTATAGCCTCAAAAGAAATTCTGAGCGGAGATATAGTCTGTGGAAGGGCAAGCCTTTAAGCACTGACAAAGCTAACAGTCTCAGAAAAGGATGAGGCAAACTGAAGATGGAAAAATGATACTATTTTTCACACTCATTTTGTAAGATGGTCATGCAATTTTTGAAAAATTTCTACTGAGAACATCGACCAAAAGGGTCTAGGCTGGTTTGATTTCTTGAAACTTGAAAAAAGCACAATTTTTTACCAGCAACCATGTGACTGCTAATCAAACAGAAACATCTTAATTTTTCTAGAATTATTGAGTGCAAATCTGCACGTTTCTTGGTTAGAGACTAGAATCATTTGTTATGACCAAGTTTGATTTTGGGCTTACCTGTGTATGCGCACAAGCTCATTTGTTCTTCCCCATATAATCTCAATCCACAATGGCTAAAATTTTGAAACTTAGTGGATCTCACCATTTGTAATTGTTTTGCTTCAGAGTTATTGACCTCATACTGCAGTGTAGGCGGACTTCATACAAAACTTAGTATTAAGTTATGTACTCCTTTCTAAGATTGTTAATGAAATTTCCTTTTCTTACATGCAATATATTCGTAAAAAGAAGAAACTATATGAAGTCTTTTCACTCCAGTAATCTTGTGTTTCTTGTGCATGAGACTAATTTTATGCTTTTTCTTTATTTTTTTATATTTCTTATATATGTCTGTTCATAAACTTATCCTGCAGGCAGAGTTCATGGAACATGATGAGAAACCTCTTCCTATAGACATCCGTCTCCTTGGGGCTCTTGCAGAAAAGGTGTGATCTAAAAAACGTGTGATAAATTTTGAACCTATATGTTTCTATTATGAATTTTTAATCTGAGATTAAATTTATATTTTATGTTACTTTTTGGCCTCTGCATCTCAGTGTCGTGCATTTGCCAAGGCTTTGCATTACAAAGAAATGGAATTTGAGGGTGCACTTTCCAAGAAGATGGATGCTAATCCTGTTGCTGTAGTTGAAGCACTTATACATATAAATAATCAGTTACATCAGCATGAGGTTCAGAGACAACTGATATTTACTGAGTTTGTTGTTTTGCTATTATATTGATGGCACTTTGATCTCTTGTTATTTAAAAAATTTTTTGGTCCTTAGGCTGCAGTTGGAATACTGACCTATGCTCAACAAAACCTGGGTGTTCAATTGAAGGAGTCATGGTATTGTTTTCTGTGTCCATCAAATAAAGCACGCAGGGGTTCTCATTTTATTGCAGTTTTAACCTTGTTTCTTGGTTTTCTCGTGTCATTATACTTTCTTTTATCTTACATTGATAAGATGGTAGAAAGAAGATCCTTACTCTTTTCTTAATGCAAATAATAAAAGATCACTCATGTTTGTTCTTCATATTTATTTAGGTATGAGAAATTGCAGCGGTGGGATGATGCTCTCAAGGCTTACACTGTCAAAGCCTCTCAAGCATCAAGTCCACATCTTGTATTGGAAGCTACTTCAGGTCTGTATCAATTGTATTATGGTGGTTTCTGCTAATATTTGGTTATTTTTCTTTTCTAGAGTTGGGATCTTGGTTGCTAATGTATGGTAAATACTTTCTATATTTTGGAGATATTCTGCATGATAATAAGATGAGTGTTTTAATATCTAAAGAACTTTGATTTGGCATTTGATATTCGAAGTAATGCAACAAACTACTGTTCTCAACTTTGTTTCGCTGAATGTTTCTGTAATGGTAATGTGTCACATTGTAGTTCTATGTGGCACCTGTGATATCAAATTTGCTTCTCAATCCTAAAATATCAAATCTGACTGCAGCAATCTTGTTCAGGCATTAACTAGTCCAGGATAACGAGAATCTTACTTTTTATTTTGAATAAATAATTAAAAGAAGTGTTATCGTGGGCCATTCCAAGCTTTCATATAATTATCATACATTTTCCCCGGTTCCATTGAACAGTAGTTTCAGAAAGAAATTACATATGGCTATATTGATGCCAACAGTGTCGTTGCCTAAAGAAGGGTGTGTGTGGGACCTATGCCATCTCATTATTTTTAATATGCTCTACCACCCTCGAAATTGACATAACTATCAATCCTGAGTGGAAGTATTGAGAATAGTGAGATTTAACAAAATCCTCAATTAAGAAATGCTTGTTTCGTGGTTCCATTAAAACATAATCAATGGTTCCTGATTTGGTTGGGAGAAACATCTACCTTGCTATGTGGCTATCGATGTTATGATTGTATGTTGCAGTCAACCATCAGATTATTGGCACATGAGCTGGTCAATGTAAGCCCACACTTGACAATTTGGTGGCTGCCTTGCCTCATTAATAAGGCAAAACATTAATCATGTTTTCATTATCTTTGGTAGATATCAAATAAAAATGTATGTCAAATAAATCCATTGAACTTAGATATGTGCTATCTTTCTTGATTTAGATACTCTTGAAACAGTTTATTTAAAGATAGGATGTTATTTTCAGCCCTTCTTTTTGGAGCATTTCCTCAGAATATCTTGCTCTTACAAGGTTTAGTTTATGAGATCATTGCTTTCTGTATTAATTTCTTGAAACACTATGTTTTGGTTTAGGGCGTATGCGTTGCCTTGCGGCATTGGCTCGATGGGAAGAGCTTAACAACCTGTGTAAAGAGTATTGGACTCCAGCTGAGCCATCTGCACGAATAGAAATGGCACCAATGGTTGTATTTAATGTTTGTGCTGATGTCATCATTATTTTGGCTTATGCTTATTGTTATATTGTTCTTGTCCCAGGCTGCAAATGCTGCTTGGAATATGGGGGAGTGGGATCAAATGTCAGAATATGTGTCTCGCTTAGATGATGGTGATGAAACAAAACTCCGGGTGCTGGGTAACACTGCTGCTAGTGGTGATGGAAGCAGTAATGGTACATTTTTTAGGGCTGTATTATTTGTTCGAAGAGGAAAGGTATTCTGTATACTTGATCTATATTATCCTTAATTATATTCATTGTACTCTTTTTGCATTGTTATTTATTTTTGTACTTTTTTTTCTTGTAGTATGACGAAGCACGTGAATATGTTGAGAGAGCTAGGAAATGCCTTGCTACAGAGCTTGCTGCTTTGGTCAGTTTCATGACTCCATAAGTCTTTGCTTAGTTGAAGATTTTTTTTTCCCCTGTGGTAAACAGGGTAGTATTTAAAGACACAGGTCATCTTGGTCAAATTAACATTGATGCCTTGTTAAGTTATATGTAAACCCAAAAACTACTGATGATTGTTAAGTGTTCAAGAATAATATTGAAGTTCATAGATAAGAAATTCGATATGTAAGCAATAACGGTTTACTTTAGATTCAAATTCATGTTTGTTTTTATTTCTTTTTGATACTTTCTTTGTGTGTGTGTGTATATATATATATATATATATATATATATATATGTATGTATGTTTATATTTTGGGATGGTCACTTCTCCTGAATTTTCTCAAAAATACATTGAAAACTACAAGCTTTCATAAACAGTTACTAACAGAAGAGGTTTGTTATTGAATTGATTATTGTAATGATTGGAGTTCTTGGCTTGTGTATGGAATTTCAGTTGTTAAATAGGGTCATCATCTATGTCACTCACTTCCAACTTGGTGTTAACAATTCAAATTTGTACTGTTAAAATTTGATTTTATATTATCTTCCAGTGGTATATACTTATATATCATTATCCAGTGCTATATACTTGTACATCATCGTCTAGTGGTATATACGCTATGTGAGTGACCATATTATAGACTTCAAAGTATTATTTCTCAATTCTTACATTCTCTTTTTTGGGTGCTATGTTGTCTAAGTATTTTCTCTTGTTTAGGTTCTGGAAAGCTATGAGCGTGCCTATAGCAATATGGTCCGTGTTCAGCAGCTATCAGAACTAGAGGAGGTTTGTAAACTTTCTTTCTCTCCTGCGCACAAAGAGGAGATATTTCTTTCGCTCATGTAGCAATCATTTTTCCAAGCTTGGATGACACATATAAGTAGTAACATAAGGAATGGGATGGTTTACACAGGTAATTGATTACTGTACTCTTCCCGTGGGAAATTCTGTTGCTGAAGGGCGGAGGGCTATAATCCGCAATATGTGGACTGAGCGGATACAAGGAGCAAAACGTAATGTTGAGGTATATGCTTTACAGTTCTAGTTCTGTTTCTTTATTTTTTCTTCCCATTGCTCTCGAACAAAATAGAGTTGATATAATTGCCAAAAACAAGTAACGTAGGAATAAGAGTGATATCTTAAGCTTGAAGCATTTTTGAATAATAATTGCATTGATTCCCTCCAATTTGCTTGAATGTCTAGGTCTGGCAAGTACTCTTGGCTGTTAGAGCTCTTGTACTACCGCCCACTGAAGACATTGACACTTGGCTCAAGTTTGCTTCTCTTTGTCGGAAAAATGGACGAGTTAGTCAGGCTAGATCTACTTTAGTCAAACTCTTACAGGTCTGAAATCATGCATTTGAATGTGAGATTCTAATTTTTTATGTTTATTCATACTTTTATCTACTGATTAAATTTACTTAAATTTCAAATTGTGTATTTAGTATGACCCTGAAACATCTCCCGAAACCGTACGGTATCATGGGCCTCCTCAAGTAATGCTGGCATACTTAAAATATCAATGGGCACTTGGGGACGATCTTAAGCGAAAGGAAGCATTTACTAGGCTGCAGGTATAACATATTCCTCTCGGCAGTATCTTGATTTTCTGAATTTCTTTACCTGTTTGAAGGAATATCTGTAAAGTAGTTTCTGATCTTTTCTCTATTTTGACCTCTATTTAGTGAAGTTCTTGTTCACATGTGAATTAATTTTATGTTAATTTCTTATCATAAGAAAATATAGATATCTATTGGCTTAAATTAAATGCTCGCAAGCCAATGTGAGACCAATACACTATTACCACTTTGTGTACAAATAGAAGACAATGTTTAATAAGCACTTCTTTCTCCTAGCATTATACCCACTCATATCATATTTTAATTGTCATGTTTTATACTTTTTTGGTTGCAAATCTGCTGTTGTAGAATTTGGCTATGGAGCTTTCAAATGCCCCACATATTCAACCAGTTGCTGCAACTGGCTTAACCAGTGGTACTGTTACAACTGTTCCCTTTGTTGCCCGTGTATATCGTAGACTTGGAACTTGGCAATGGGCCCTTTCTCCAGGATTGGATGATGAATCTATACCAGGTAGTTAAACATTTTAACCTAATAATTTGTTTTTTTACTGAAAATGTTTTTGATCTTCTTTTTCTGTTGTAGAAATTCGTACTTCCTTCAGGAATGCCACTCAGTGTGCACCAAAATGGGGGAAAGCATGGCATACATGGGCATTATTTAATACAGCAGTGATGTCTCATTATACCATTAGAGGTTTCCCTTCTTTTGCCTCACAGTATGTTGTTGCAGCGGTCAATGGATATTTTCATTCAATAGCATGTGCAGCACATGCTAAAGGTGTTGATGATAGTTTACAGGTAATGATATTTTACATTCCAATTTTTGTATGAACAGTTTGTTTTCTTCATTGATAACTGAGTTTTTAGAACTAAACTTTGTTGAACTGTTTGAGCTTGCCTTGGTAAAAAATTCTGCAAGACTAAGCCAATAGAGCTTGAGCTTTGATTTGATGCTGGTTGACTTATTGAACTCAAACTCAAATAATTTATTAGTTGTATATTAATTATATATGTTAAATGGAATAAAAGGATATTATGTTAACATCTTTTTTCGTTTTTTCTTTTTTATTTTTTTATAGGAAACAAAAATATATGTATTGATGATAAAAATGAGTTCTAGCACCGGACCAGATTTCCACAACAGTCTCTTTAAAAGACACAAGCTGTAGATATAGATAAGAATCAATCTATACAAAATCCCCAAGGCCAAATGAATTAATAACCCCCATCCTGATTGAGATGAATATAGAAAAGTGAAGAATCGTGAAAATCATTAAGAGACTGAGGCCCGAATAGATGTTAAGAGCCGAATCCTATCCTATAGATTGCTGACATCTTCACCCATTTTTTCTTCAAAAATGTGAGTATTCCTTTCTTTCCAAATCACCCAAGGTATCGCAAAACAATACAACTCCATAGGGTCTTGGCTTGCTTTCCTCTCTGAAAGGCAAAAACCTTCTCCATAAGCAAATCTCCTCAGTTTTTTGGGATAACCCAGCTAATTTTAGCTTCCTTGCATAAGTTAGCCCATAAACTACCACTTGACAATGCAAAAATAAATGGTCAATTGTCTCGGAGCTTTTCTTACACAAAACACACCAAGAAGGAGAAAGGTGCAAGTTAGCCAACTTTCTTTGCACAACATCAGCTGTATTTACTCTACCATGAGCCAGAGTCCAAGTGAAAAATTGAAATTTAGGTGGGACTTTAGCCTTCCAAATCAAAATGAATTGCTTGAAAGTATCATGGAGATTTTTTTTGCTTAAAATTCTAGCATAAGATTTACAAGAGTAATTCCCACAACTCACCAGCTTGTACACTCTTCTATCGTCTTTTGTTCATTAATGACAACTTGACATAGAATTCACTTTATTTCAGAAAGTATTCTAATTTCTCTGTCTTTAAGGTTTCTATTAAATTTGAAACTGCAATCCCAGCTGAGATTAGTGGAAGAAGCAATAATCTCTTGAATAGAAGCATTGTTCCTTCTGCATAGTCTATATAACCTGGGGAAAAGTTCATACAATGGTTTATCTTCAACCCATTTATCCTCCCAAAAGTGGATAGTCTTTCCATTACCCACTTCAAGATTGTTATGATCAATGAACTTAGAGTACTCCTTAGATATTGCTTTCCAAGGGCCTCTAAGAGAACCTAGGTAATCACTTTCAAATCCCATCCATTTTTGCTTGGTTGCCATAGTTACCTTTAATGGCTTTGTGTCAAAGGGCTTGCTTTTCTAAAGGATATCTCCAAAGCCATTTTGCTAAAAGAGCTTATTTCTTTGCTCCAAATTCCGAATTCCAAGCCCCCCTCTATCCTTTGGTCTTGCCATATTGCTCCATGCTATTAGATGAGAACCATTATCGCCCCAAAAACCTTCTCATAAAAAATCTCTCGTGATCTTTTGAATCCTTGTAGCTACACTTCAGGGATCTTAAACAAGGACATAAAATAGACTGGGATTGCTCCCAAAACCGAGTCAATCAAAGTAATTCTTCCTCCTTTAGATAGAAAGGCTTTTTCCATCCCCCAATACTTTTCTCAATTCTTTCTACTACTGGATCCAGAAACTTGAACTTATTGGATTATCGCCTAGGGGTAGACCCAAAAACATTTTTGCATATTTAATACAATTGAATTATTGGATCTGCTGCCCTAGCTCCTTTTGTGCGTGAGCTTTTACTAACAGACTTTGAGCCTGCATTTTTAATCTCAAGGTTTAGGTTTGGGCTTTGTTTATTATTTATTTTATTTTTAAGCCAAGCTTGATAGACCAAGTGTTTAGCTTGGCTTGTTTACACCTTTAATTAATGGTAGTCGTGGAAGTTTTATTGCCAATGTTATATATTAAGAATCATTTCATCTTTCCTTTTTTTGGTATGTCAAAGGCTCTAGAATACTTATAATTGTTTCTTACTATTTGCTTTAGGATATACTCCGTCTTCTCACTTTGTGGTTCAACCATGGAGCTACTGCTGATGTTCAAATAGCTCTTCAGAAAGGATTTGCACATGTTAATATCAACACATGGCTGGTTGTTTTACCTCAAATAATTGCCAGGATACATTCAAATAACCATGCTGTGAGAGAACTGATACAATCACTTCTGGTGCGAATAGGGCAAAGTCATCCTCAGGTTTGTTTCTGACAGTCTGTGATTTACAAAACATTACTTTAGGATGTTCGTGGTAGTGATGGAGGGATGCATGATGATGTGAATTCTTCTGGGGATTGTTAAACTTAGGGCCTCTTTCTCTTTTTCTTTTTAATTTAATGTACTCATATCACCATCACTAGTGCAAGTATTTAACTATTCCAAAAGCACTTACTATATACTTATAGAATTGATACTTTTAGTGGTAGTCCTCTGATTCTTGCAGCCTTTTTTAGTGTATAGTAAAATCTATGTGCTACTGAGGTGGAGTACAAATTTTATGAAGTGACAATGTCTTTCTCTTTTTAAAGTAGTTGGTTGTTTAGGATAATTATTTTTTATTGTGGTATATACACCGGTTTTGGTATCTAAGTGCTGTCTCCCTGTCACTCAGATTTAATCCATGAGAGGGAGTGTCAAAGGACAGTGCTACACTCAATTGTGTGGCAAATATTTTACTGTATAAATACATGTGTACATACGTACATCTGCACATAAGTTCAGAAGAACGTACTTAAGAATCACTATGGAATCTGGATTAATGGAAGATTTTTTTTGGAAATCAGTTGTAGCACATAATTTAGAGGAGCTGTCTGCCATGTCTGAGAAATCAGGATAAAATATGAAGCTAATTTTTAAGACCTTGCAGGTTGCATGGTACATAAAGTCTGTGAAGTTGTACATTGTAGATCTTACTTCTTTGAGAAGGTTAGTTAATGTTAGGTTGAGATTGGTTAGAGTCTAACATGTTGTAAGTTTAATTAATGGTACGTGGATTAGATTGGTTAGTGTCCGATTTGTAATAAGAAAAATCTAGCTAAATTCAATTCCAAGGAGAGCCCTGGGAATGGTTTCTTTGGAAGGTGAATTGATGATCTATCATTTTAATATTTTTCTGTTGAGTGGAGAATCCTCTTGGTTGGGTTCTCGTCCTGATTAGTGTTTAGATCTGTGGTACAAAATTGCTTTAGTAGTTCAAGTTTCTCGAGGAAAAAAGGTGTTTTGTTCCTTTAGTGTGATATATATTCTTTGTAGAGGGGAGAATCCTTTAAAGGTCTTAAAGTTTTCTTAGGCTTAAAGTTTAATTTGTGTGGTTGTAATATTGTTTTTCGTTAATCCTATATGTGATTGGTTATCAACTTTATTGTCGCTTGAAATTCTATTTCCCTTGATAACTAGGCATCTACCATGGCTGAAAATTCAATTACTTTCTCAGGCTCTGATGTACCCTCTTTTAGTGGCATGTAAATCAATAAGCACTTTACGTAGAGCTGCAGCACAAGAAGTGGTTGACAAAGTTAGGCAGCATAGCGGTGTGCTTGTGGATCAGGTAATATAATTAACTTATATTTATTTGCCTCTTCTTTATTACTTTTTATCTTATAAGTTGTTTTTTCATGCAGGCACAACTTGTATCAAAGGAACTAATCAGAGTTGCAATACTTTGGCATGAAATGTGGCATGAAGCACTGGAAGAAGCTAGCCGTTTATATTTTGGTGAACATAATGTGGAGGGGATGCTGAAAGTGTTGGAGCCATTACATGAAATGCTCGAGGAAGGGGCTGTCAGGGATAATACCACTATAAAAGAGAGAGCGTTCATAGAGGTTATATATAATTTTCTGTACCAGTTGTTACAATTTTGTCTATTATGCACTGCATGTTGAGTCATTGAGGCCTATGCAACTTCCTAAACACATGAAACATACTTATTAAATCATAATCTGGAATTTTGATCTAGGATTCATATACTTTTGAGCACTGGTTTGTGGAGGTGACTATGTATAATCAGACACCAAACTGTTGCTAGGAATTATTTCCTTAATTTAGGAATCCTTTCTCTTTTGCAGTATTTAGGGGTCTTAAGATACTGTATATTTATTTCCTTTGTCTAATCATTATATCTTCTTGTTAATGCAGGCATACCGTCATGAATTGTTGGAGGCCTACGAATGTTGCATGAAGTATAAGAAAACTGGAAAAGATGCTGAGCTTACTCAGGTATGAAAAAGATATTTGTGAAAGTTTTAGATTTTTTTTAGGGGATTAGCAGTGGTCACTTATGTTGTTTGTGTTTGTGTGCAAGTGTTCTTTGATGTAGAAATACAAAATGAACACTAGGACAGAAAGAAAATGCATTTTGGTCTCTACACACACCTTTTTGGTGTTTGTGTAATGATGTTTAATTCTGATACATCCATTTTTTTGGATGCCAAAATAGTGTTGACCATCTTCATCTTGGTACTTTTCAAAGCCTCAACCGGAATCTCTTGGTTGCCATTTAGCCAGTGCTTGTTGTAAACTATTATTAAGGTCATACCCCTCAAATTTTTTTAATTTATTTTACCTGAGTTTCTAGTTTTAGGATTCTGTTGATTATATTTTGAAAAGTTTTCTGTAAGTTTCATGAATACTTGAGGGGTGAATAATTGACCAGAAACTTGTGAGTTAATTCAAAAGCACTTGACTCAATTATTTAACATGCTTGCATGTGCTTTTTTTTGTAAGTAGTATAAATTTTACTTGCCAGTGCTATTGCTCTCAAACTTCATATCTTTGACTGATTTTTAAGTTTGTACGATAATTAAGTCTACTTGCTATTCTGTGCTTGCTTAAATTTCCGCACTTCTTTTTTTCCTAGGAAACAAAAGGAGTATGTGTATTTGATTCAGATAGAAAATACAAAATGACATACTATCCCCTAAAAGAAGGACAACCTGTCCGAAAACCCTGAAAAGACTCCCAAATTTTATACCAAAATATAATTATTGCCAACTCAATATATAGAGAACAAAAGGTCCCAAACTAGAAATGCAAACGCTTCACTGTTTTGCATTTGAAGCTTCCTAATTTTGATGAATGAAGAAAGTGGGACTTACTTAAATTCCAAGCAAATGGATATCCGTAAAAAGGCCCAAAGCTACTTCAGCCCACAAAGAAGAATCCTCTTCTCCACTACAAATTCTTGTTTATTTCCAGCTACAAGATCCAAAATATTGCCATAGCTACACAAAACACTAGCCTTGTTGCCTCCTAAAGCTCATACTTTTCCAAGAGAACCACGTGACAGGTAGGGATAGAGCCCTAGAGATATTAAACTCTTTAGCCAGATTATTCTGTAATCAACCAGCTGTTTAGAAATTTCCTCACTTATTGATGCTTCTGCTTCCTAAACTCTAGATCTGTTCTTGGGTACTGAGGAAACAAGAAATAAATCACCAACTTGGCTCTTTGGTGGTTTATCTGATTGTGAACTAGACAAACTTAGCACTTAGGTGGTTTAGCTTTCAATTTTTCACCAGTGTATTTCTAAAACCCTGGCTGCTTAGGATTTCAATTGTTTTCTTGACCAGGCATGGGATCTTTATTATCACGTTTTCAGAAGGATAGACAAACAGCTTCAAAGTCTTACTACCCTGGACCTTCAGGTAAGAATGCTTTATGTTTATTTCTTACTCAAGTCAGTGTTATATCACTAACTATCCACTATGTATGTGAAAAACAGTCTGTTTCTCCTGAATTACTGGAATGCCGTAAATTGGAGCTCGCGGTTCCTGGGACATATCGTGCAGGCAAAATTGAATTTATATTTACAATTTCACTTTGGTTCTAAATCTTGCGTGCCCCTCGATAATTTACATCCATTTTTCAATTTCAGATTCACCGGTCGTAACAATTGCATCATTTGCAACCCAGCTCGTTGTCATAACATCTAAACAGCGACCACGTAAATTGACAATTCATGGGAGTGATGGTGACGATTATGCCTTCTTGCTGAAGGGACATGAAGATTTACGCCAAGATGAGCGTGTCATGCAGGTACTCTCTCTTCTCAACTTCTCTGCCAATTTTGTACTTGAACAATGTGCTGGTTGGTACTGCCACTTGGTTCAGGAATCTGGATTCTGAGGCGGGTATTGTTTCTGGTGTCTAAATTGAAATTCTATTACGTGCTATACTTCCAGTTACTTCATCATTACAACTGATAAATTTGACATTCAAATTTTTTTCAGCTTTTTGGTTTGGTGAATACATTGTTGGAAAATTCTAGAAAAACTGCAGAGAAGGATTTATCTATTCAACGATATGATGTCATTCCTTTATCTCCAAATAGTGGGTTAATTGGATGGGTCCCAAATTGTGACACTCTGCACCACCTTATTCGAGAGTATAGGGATGCCAGAAAGGTTAGATGAAATTCATTATATATTTTATTGTGGATAAATGAAGTCAGAAATTTTATTGCATGCCCGGTTGTGATTCAGTGGGTGGATGGAGTTTTAATGGCAACTGCATCCATTTAATGTTATCTTCATGGTTACAGATCACCTTAAACCAAGAGCACAAATATATGCTAAGTTTTGCTCCAGATTATGACCATTTGCCTCTCATTGCTAAAGTGGAAGTATTTGAATATGCTCTACACAATACAGAAGGAAATGACCTTGCTAGGGTATGTATTCTTCTGGAATTTTGATATGTATTGTTCTTTGTGTTACTCGATCATCTTTGACTGGATTTCAAGGCATTACAATCTATGTTTTTAGGTTCTTTGGTTAAAAAGTCGCACTTCGGAGGTATGGTTAGAGAGGAGAACAAATTATACTAGAAGTTTAGCAGTCATGAGCATGGTATGTGTTTGCTCCTCATTTCTTCTTCCTTTGTGTTTTTGTGTTTGGAAATTTATATATTCTGTTACTCAGGCCACCTCTCCCTTGAATCATCTGAAACCCATACAATTAGCATGACATTGAAATTTTGCACCAGTTAGCTTTTAAGCTGTTGGCAACTTCGATGGTATCTGCAATGTCCAAAAAAGGCTTTAAAACTGAATAATGAGGCAACTAAAGTTAGAAGGTGCTCCATTAAATTGCCCAAATTTTTTTGTTATCTGACATTAAGTTTATGCATTTTTGGCTAATCACTGTTCATAATGGTTTATGGTTATAAACGATGTCACTTTGGAGTTTGTTTGGGCCCTAACCCTGGAGCATCTGGTGATTGCAGTCCCATCTGTTTTGTGTGTGTATATATACATTCGCACACATTCATACACCATCTGAAACGATCTGGGAAACAAGCTGATCAGTCTTAACTTTTTAGGATACATCTAGAGTAAGACCAATTTCTTTTGAAGTGTTGTAGCACTCAGCAAAATAGTATAATTGCCGCTTCATTTAGTTTTTAAAATATCATCAAAATAATTGTGAGGAAGTGTGTGAGGGGGTGAAAATCAAAAGGAATCAAAGATATCTTAGTGCTTACGGAGATGTGAAACCATTTATTTGATAGGTTCTACTGGCATCATTCCTTGCTTATCCGTCTTGAGGCTGGTTAGGGTTGACTTTTTTGGATGCCTGCTGATCTTTATTTATTTATTGTTTTTAATGTGAAAGTTTTATACAAATTAGAGTTGATTTGTTTCAGGTTGGATATCTTCTTGGTTTAGGAGATCGACACCCAAGTAATCTTATGCTACACCGTTCTAGGTATGTTTTGATTGTAAGAGAGTAGTAGTAACTATAACTAAAACTTTGAGGTCTCTCATTTATGTATGATGTTTTCCAGTGGGAAGATTTTGCACATTGATTTTGGGGATTGCTTTGAAGCTTCAATGAACCGGGAAAAGTTCCCTGAAAAGGTATTATTCCAAATAATAGATCTGGCACTCGATTTGCTTTCTTACATTGAATGGTTGTATAAACTAGATATGACGACTTTATTGTTAATATTTTGTAGGTTCCATTTCGCTTGACTAGAATGCTTGTGAAAGCCATGGAGGTTAGTGGTATTGAGGGCAATTTTCGTTCAACATGTGAAAATGTAATGCAGGTTCTACGATCAAATAAGGATAGTGTTATGGCTATGATGGAGGTATTGGTTACTTCATTATGTTATATTTCTACTTTTGACTTATTGCAAGATACAAAATCCTAACTGTTTATTTATTTTAACTAAAAATGGAATCAATTAAAGTACAAAAAAAAAAAAAAAAATCCACATTGCTTTTGATATTGCCAACTCAGCTACTCCAAATATTGAACTGTAATAAATGAATAATTGAGAAATTTGTCCCATATTAGGTCAAAAAATTTCAAATAAAATTGACCTTGCGCTTTAATATAGTAATTTCTACCCTTAAATCCTACTGCTAAATCCTTAAAGCCATACATAAAATTAAAACAAATTTATAAGTTTAATGCATGTTGAAATTGGGAACATAATATATTTAGTATGTTATTCTTGTATGTTAGCTAGGAAGAAAAACTAGAAATCTTGTTTATTTATTTTCCGAAAATTTTGGTAATTGGTGTATGAGGTAGATTTTTATTTTTTATTGAGAGATACTAGTCTATATTTTGTTGTCAATATTTCTCTATTATATGATAAAGAGATCAAATTTCATCAATGCTACTGATTGCATAATCTCAGATAAGAAATTGAAGAAGCTGACTCTTAGTTTCTCTTGTTTTCAGGCCTTTGTTCACGATCCTCTCATTAATTGGCGTCTCTTCAATTTCAATGAAGTACCACAAATGTCGATGTTTGGAAATACTCATACCGCTGCTGTGGTAAATGCTGAAGAATCTGCTCCTAATAGAGAGCTAGCTCACCCTCAACGGGGTGTACGTGAAAGGGAACTGCTTCAGGTTTTATGTTATACCCTAAAAATAATTGTTTATTTTGTATTTTTTACAAAGGTGTCATTCCACAATTTGATTTGTACTTACATTGTTATCCATATGTAGGCTGTGAATCAACTCGGTGATGCTAACGAGGTTTTAAATGAGCGAGCAGTGGTTGTGATGGCTAGGATGAGTCATAAACTTACAGGACGTGATTTTTCTTCATGCTCACCAATGAATACCAGTTCTATGCAACAGCTAGTAGACCCCAGCACGTTAATTTCTGGAGATAACCATGAAGTTGAGCATGGTCTAAGTGTTAAACTGCAAGTTCAGAAGCTGATTAGCCAAGCCATGTCACCTGAAAACTTGTGCCAAAACTATGTTGGGTATGATATTGCAATTTTGGGGTCTTTTATTATTCTAGTTTTGCAGAGACCTGTTAAGTTAACCTCGTGTGTAAGATAAGACTTCACTCAATAAACACTTTGTGGAACTGGAATCTAATATGTTTTGTTTGTTGCAGGTGGTGCCCTTTTTGGTGATTGAAGGCCAGGCAGCCATATATATTGTAAATAAAAATTAATGTACATAGAGCATATAGTCATAGTTCCATCTGTAGAGAAAATGCCTGTTTTTAATTATGTAATATTGTAATTTATGTAAATAGGCCAAACTGCCAAGCAAAAAGGAGTATGTTATTTTTATGAATGTATAATGCTATGAGAGTAGTAAATTCAATTTTCTTACTCTGGCCTACTTAATACTTAAATGGGTTAGAACTTTGAACTACCATCATTTATTACAATTGGTGGCTCATTCTAAGGATTTTGATGTTTCATATGGTGACCCTTCATTTATCAGCTCTTCAAAACTTTCCTTATTCAAATGTTTACTATAACCATCCAATCATTTCGTGGCACTTAACCATTGTATCAAACATCTGGAAAGATTCTTTTTCTTTTTCTGAATGCATCTGGAGAATCAACAAGCGGTTTAATAAACAAACAACATATTATAATGATCTCTTCTTTGATGCCCAAAGTAAACACTAATGTGGGTAAATGAGTAACTTTGTTTTTAAAATTATTTTAAGCCATCCTTCCCCTGCCTGCCCAAACACACATAGGATATATGTTATATGAGCAATGCATTATAAGTAAGAGAAAAGAAAACAAATCACCTTTTTTTTTTTTTTTTTTAATAACCGGGGTGTTCGGGTCAGTTTACGCGTACCTTAACTAATTCTTACAAATACTAATAAGGAATAGTTACTGAGGTGATTTGAACTCAGTGGAGATTTGTAGTACGTACAAAAGTCTTAAGCAAATCGTCAAATTACTTAGAGTTAAATTATATTTTTCATATTTCAAAATTTCCATACGTTTTCTATCTTGAGTTTGGGACATGAATTCACTACTTGTAAATAAATATATAGAGGTTAAATCATAAATACACTTACTTTTAGCAAATGAGATAAAATTTCATATGAAAAATCTATCATAAAGACATGAAATCATATTATAATGTTTTAGATTTTAAAGAGTTCTTAATTTTGGGTTTTATCATACTTTTAATCATGAATTCACTTTAATGAAAGATGGATGGTGTATAAAAGTATATCATAAACACGTGAAATCACGTGAAAATGATTTTTGATTTCAAGAAGTTTCAGACTCCAAATTTCATCATTTGTATTAGAATCATAAATTCGCCATTTGTCAATTAAAGACAAATATAATATGGAAAAGTGTGTCAAAAACATGTAAGATCGCGTGAATGTTTTTAGATTCAAATTTTAAATTTAAAGTTAAACAAAATTTATTTCATACGTTACCTCATTTAGTTCATTTTAATACCTCGTTTAGTTCGCCCAAACTTTCTATAAATTATATCCCATTCTCCTTTTCAAATCACAAAACTCGCAATGAGTTTAAAATATGTTAGAATATCTTTATTTGTGAAAAATTATGATTCAAAATTTAACTCAGGTTCAAGTTTTCTCAAAAAAGCTTGTTACCTTACAGAGTTGGATGGTATCAGAGATATGAGAGTGCATCAGAAGATATCCTGATGTGAAGAATATCAAAAATATTTCATACTTCTTCATCAAGAAGGTTCTTATTCCTTTATTTATCAATGTTTTTATGTTAAGAGCTGCTTTTTTCTCTTTAATACCTCCTAGTTATTTGCCAAAAATGTTCACTTTAGTTAACTTTAGCTTGTATCTTGTGGTTTAATTTACAGCTCTGGCCAGGAAGCAACATCAAATCACCTCAAAGTTAGAGGAGGGTAAAATCATATCAACATTATCTAACAAAAATGCAATTAATTGTAATCGTCGTGTCTGATCATCTTTTTTGGATTGATTTTACAGTTAAAGGCTAAAATTATACGAAGAACGGTTGTGTCTGTTATCACCCTCCTCCCCTTGTTTTGAGCTCCATGAACGGGGTGGGAGCATTCCTGTTCTTCAACAATTGGCCGGCTTCCGTAAGTTGCAGAGTTTCTTGAAGATGTAGAAGACACTTTTGTTTGAGTTCATTGAAGATGTAGATAACAATTTCTTTTCAGATTCTATCGAATGTGTTTACCATTTTTCTCAAATAAAATCAGAAGTGAAAGCACAAAATATTATCTCGAGTATTTTATAAAGAAAAAAGATGGTTTCATGGTTAGAACTTGATAAGGTGTTCTCTCAAAATTTGTGTTATCAGATACTCTGATGAAGAGGTTTGCTTCCAACCAAAATGTTGACTTATAATTGCTTGATATTACTGTTTCATTTATACGTTATATGAAAGTGGCTGAAATTGCATTAACAACCGTATATATACTTACATAGTTGTGCTTGGGCTAAAGCATTTCACACCAGTTACTATAAAACTTGAAACTAAATTTTAGTAGTAGTATTGCTGGTTCCCCAAGGTGAACTAAACCTGCACTGAAAGAAAAAGGTGTCTATAATTAACTTTAACATTCAAGTATTTGGTCTCTTGTTCTACTTGCTCCGCACTAGGCTCAGTAGAAAATCTGTAAAAATGTGCTCATAATCTGGCATCTTCCCATACCCTGCATGCATCAAAAAAAAAAAAAAAACTTGCTAATTAACCGCCATCTTCAGCAGCCTATCTGGGAAATTGGACTGTTAAACATAAGCATATATGAATTTAAACATCCTTCCTTCACATGTATGGGGGCATTTATCAGTTGTGAGGAGGGACACAGGGAGAGGTACTGTATAGTATATATAGTCAAAATCTTCAAATGAAACGGCAAACTATGTAAACAAATTCTACTTGCCAGGAAAGTAGTTGATGTCAATGACATAAAAGATGTCTCTGGTCCCATGCTCACGGATCATATCGATGTTGAACAACCGCAGGCCCTAAAAAATGCGGCATCATGTAATTATGAGTAACATACAACCAGACATATTACACAGCCGCAGCCACGTAGAACAACATATTAAAGATGAGAAACTATAATTTACCAGCCGCCGTCGGAGTTCCTTTGCAAGCCTTTCCAGCAATGGTCGAGGAGGAAGTTCTGCAACAAGAATGCCACATTAAGCAG
>WYDK02118158.1:574832-586790 GCA_009867345.2 Toxicodendron radicans
TTTTTTAGTGTAGAGTAAATATTTTTTAAACTATTAAATTATTATGAATTGATGATTATAAAATTGTATCATAAATTTATGTCAAAATTTTGTGTTACAATACCTTAAATTAATAATATATCAACGTCATATTAATAACATTCAATTTAAAAATAATGATCAATACAACTAAATATTTTATTGAAATAGTTGAACATCAATATAAGACGAGAGAAAACTAATATATAATGTTTGTTTTATAAAAAATTAAATTAAAATTTTATTGATATTACATCTCTCTTTGTGGTCGGATGATAAACTATTTACTCACCTAAGTTAGTTATACCCAATAAGACTTGTATTCAAGTTTTAGGAGAGGTACATCTTGATTCATGGTCCTTCATATTATGAATTTATTGATATTAACAAACCTGAATTTGTCATAAAATTAATTTTTAGATCAAGGAAATAAATAAAAAAATTCTTAAATAATTTTCCTAAACAAAACAAATCAAAGAAAGTAAATATAAAAGAGATCTAATTAATAAATAAATAAGTAAAATTCTTTTCTTTTTTCAAATTTTCATCACCATCACATATTAACAAGACAACTTACAAGGTACAATCCCTTCACAGCAGCAGCAATTGAAATTTGAAACAAAGCAGAAAATGACAACACAGGCAGCTAACAGAACCAAACACAACACAGCCGGGGTAGTTGACCGTTGAAGTTGGATAGCTAAAACCGGGAAATTTAATTCGTCCCTCAGGTTTGGAATAAGTACACTTTAAGCTTAAAAAAGTTTTTAGTAACGTTTTAGTCCCTATCGGAGTATCAACAACATTTTAGTCCCTCACATCTAGAGATGGGCGTTGGACCAAACCCGTCCCGCCCCTGGTTCTAGAAAACATAGTGTAATAAACTAGTAATATTATAGTTCTAATTAAGTTTTTCAATGTAAAAGTGTGTTTGTTTGAAATTTTTCATAGAATTCTAATAATCTGGTAAAATTATTTCATATTTTTATAATTACTATACTGGTCAAATTGTTTACTTTGTCCCCAAAAAAAAAAAGTGTATAATTAAAAAGCTTTCTTCACAACCTAATCCATATTTTTGTAATTACTATACAGTTTTGTTTACAATTTAACAAAACTGTATTAATAACATATGTGAGATTTTGCCTTACTATGATAAATATAATATTATAAGCATCTCCTATTGGTCATTATTAATCACTAAATCACTACATTATGTGGCTTTAGTTACGATTGTAACCGTCATCAGTTATTCTGATGATGACATATGAAGAATTTTTAATTAGAAAGCATTATGGAGCAAAGTTTTTGGAATAGACAAAAAGTTTAACTTATATATTAGAAAAAATAAAACAGCTAGTTCCAAAGATTAATATATACTCAAAATTTTCCCTGATAAAACCCCATTGAGAGATGCAAGTGTCGGGGATGAGGTTCCCACACCTGCCCGGCCCCGCCCCATGCCCATCATACTCACATCAGGGATATCAAATTGGCAAATTGTTACTAATTGGGACAAAAAGGTACAAAAAAATTTTACGATAGAAAACCTCAAGGATGAAATTGCAATTATCCCAAACAAGCTAAACCCAGTACTAGGACGACTACCATTAGGTCCATTACCATCGATACCGCCCTTTCTCACCTAAATTTTTCTTCAAATTATTTAATGGCCTAATCCCTAAGACCCTAACCCATTGTTACAATACTTGCAAGTTGCAACAAGAAGCCACCATCTTCTATTTTCTATTTTTTTTTCTTTTTTTTTTTATTAAAAGTCACCCACTACCTGGGACAACAACTCTATTGAGTCTAGTCTTTGCTTAAAACAAAGTTCCAGGATCCTTGACGGAGTTTTCCACAAAAAATCCATCGTTATTGTCATCCGCTTTATACTTTTTGATTATTTGTACTCTCAAAATTTGATATTTCATGATATATTGCTAAAAAAGGAACACCTTCCTTAGACTCATCAATGGCTGTTGCAAATGATTCAATTCTTTCACGTACTCTACCCAAAATTAGTCCCAGTTTCAGTTTCAAGACTCAGATTTCTGCTACCCCAGTTAATCTTGCAAGAGGGTTTTCTTGCAATGGAAGAAATCTTAAGTTCAAGTGTGAGATCAAGGCTGAAGTTCAAGCAGAAGTAGTGTTACAAGAGAAGAGTTTGCAGGGTTTGAGTTCGGGGTTTGATGTGGTGTCAGAGGGGGAACTGAGAGAGAAGGGATTCATGGGGATGAGGAAGACGAAGATGGTGTGTACAATTGGGCCTGCATGCTGTTCAGAGGAAGCTTTGGAGAAGTTGGCCTTGGGAGGCATGAATGTGGCTCGGCTTAACATGTGTCACAACTCTAGGGAGTGGCATCGTGATGTGATTAGGAAGATCAAAAGGTTGAATGATGAAAAGGGGTTTTGTGTTTCTGTGATGATTGATACTGAAGGTAGTCAGATTCATGTGGTTGACCATGGTGCTCCTTCCTCTGTCAAAGCTGAGGTATTTAACAAGAATCCCACTTCTTGGTTTGGATTAGTTTCATTAGTAGTTTGATTAACTATGACTAGATAAACTAAATTATAAGCACTTTAATTTTGTTTATTATGGTGTTTCTTATATTGTCTCATTTTGAATTGAGGACGGTTTGATTTGATTTTGGTATTTGCAATAATTGTTTTGTTGAATAAATAATAAATGTGAAAGAAAAGTTTCAGAGCTATTGTTATTCATGATTTCTTTTGATTTATGATTATCCTTTCGTTAAAATAGTTAATGTTGGTTCATGTTATTCAGAATGGTTCAATCGGTTATCAGTCTTTCTTTTTATGTTGGTTTACGTTTGTTATTTTGATGAAGATATAGTAATTTTGAGGATTCTGATTTGGGCAACAGGTGGATTCAATATGGTTATTTACTGCTCAAAAGTTTGAGGGATCTCTTCCTTTTACAGTGCAAGCAAAGTATGAAGGCTTCTCTGAAGGTTATTAAAGCATTACTAATTGTGTCAAGAATCAGTTTGTTTAAATGAAAATGGAAAATCTTTTGTGACTTTATCGTCCATCTAAATCAAATTTCATGTTTGGCAGGTATTGAAGTGGGTGATGAGCTTGTTATTGATGGAGGAATGGCAAGCTTTGAGGTGATTGAAAAACTTGGGAATGATTTGCGTTGTAAGTGCACAGATCCTGGTCTTTTCCTACCTCGAGCAAAATTGAGCTTTTGGAGAGATGGGAAGCTGGTGGAGAGAAATTATGGGCTCCCTACTCTGTCAACGAAGGTGTATTTCATATGCCTCTTTATTTGAATTTTGGTTTATAGACTCTAATCGAATGTTATTTGCATTGGCATTCTTACTCTACAATATCATCTGAGTGATGCTATATTGAAAATATTCAGCTGGTGTATTTTTGTTAGGCCTGCTGAACCATATTAACTAATAAAGTTCCTTCCTTATATTAAAGTATCTCATACAATGTTCTCTTGAATTAATTGGAATTCTAAGTTCTGAAAAAATGTGAACAAAATTTAATCTTTTTTTATTAAATACTCAAAATATATTCTGACTGATTTTCCTTTAGAAAAATGATCTGTGCTGCTATGATGATTACCATCTATAGATGATCTTACTGCTGCATTGCAGGTGATGATAACATAATATAATACTTCATATGATACTGTGATACCAACAATTAAAAGGTTTCCTTTTCATGTCTGCAGGATTGGGCAGACATCGAGTTTGGAATTTCCGAAGGTGTTGATTTTGTAGCCATGTCATTTGTAAGTGATGCTGATTCTATCAAGCATTTGAAGAATTATCTCTCTTCGAAATCAACAAAGTAAGCAAGTATACATCTATGCTAGCATAGGACATTTAAGACCTGCTTCTTGAATTATTCTCATAATACTGTTATTTATGTTCTTGTCATTTACCATGCTTCAGTATTTTCAGTTTCTTTTTTGGCAGAAAAAAATTATCTTTTCCAAAATGATCCCATATATGTTTGCATTACTAGTCAGCTTCCATCTTTATATTTTTTCAAGTCCATCTGAATGAAGCCAAAATAAGAAAATCTTCACTCTGCAACATGCATTAGAAGTTTAGAACAGAAACAATTTTCAGATTCATATTCATTTTTCTCCATAAACTATCATACCAATCCTAATATTTGTTGACATTATTATCTCAATAATCTCTTCCTATGAGAATTTTGCCATCTTATTTTTTTATTTTCAATAATACTTGATCTTATCATTATTATAACAAAATCATTTCTTTTTGCCTTTCAACTGGAAGAAATTATTGTGTCCTGAACTAAAATTTCTGCAATGAAAGTTATGTAGAATGCTGGATACAAATGACATTAGCTCTAGGTATCTTTTAGAATTTGAACTGTAAAGGAAAAATCTTGGTCATTTCAGATCCATAAAAGTACTGGCAAAGATTGAAAACCTGGAGTCTGTGCTGAAATTGGAAGAAATTGTAGAGGCTTCTGATGGAATAATGGTAGCTCGAGGCGACCTTGGAGTTGAAATTCCACTTGAGCAGATTCCAACAGTACAAGAGGAAATTACCCATGTATGCAGGCAGCTAAACAAGCCAGTGATTGTGGCTTCTCAACTTCTTGAGTCGATGGTTGAATATCCAACTCCAACACGTGCTGAGGTAGTTCTTTCACAATTGATGATATGTTAATGTTATTCTGTTGTTTAGGCATTGTGTATTAAGTAGGGAATGTTTTTGTATAATAGTACCTTCTCTGCATGATTAGGTTGCAGATGTTTCCGAAGCAGTTAGACAATATGCTGATGCCTTGATGTTGTCTGGAGAGTCAGCAATTGGACCATATGGACAGAAGGCTATTTCTGTCTTGCGAATGACCAGCAGCCGAATGGAACTGTGGAGTCGTGAGGAAAACCGACAAAGTGCTCTCAATCAGCGTCAATTAGGAGTATCACTACCAGATCGCATCGCTGAGCAGATCTGCAGTTGTGCGGTTGAAATGGGTACTACTACTTTTCCTCACTGTTCCATCATCCTTCAGCTTTCATTAAATACATTTATCTGCAATCTCACTATCAAACATATTAGTACTATCTTCTCAAAAAAATAAAAATTGTCAACGAGTCTATGAGGAAGTGTTTTCAGTTCACCATGCATGCATTGTCAAGGGATTATTACAAAGTGTGATTTATATAGGAAAAAGGATATACTAGATCACTGATGTACGGCACTTCTTGGTCCAATAGGAACAAGATGAAACCTTGACCAACGAAATAACGATATTCTCACGAGATAACACTGGAAGAAGGCATGAAATTAGCAGTTTGAGTCACATTTAGTAATCCATGTTCAATTTTGTGATGTAATTACATTGTTTATGAAGATGTTCACATACAAATATAAGCACCATCTGTTTCACTTGTCTTAATTAAGATTTTTATCTTTCGTAATATATGTAAGGATAACAATTGAAATGAGTACCCATTTTGAGACTCTTGGCACATACTCCCTCACAAATAATTTGGCTTTTTTTCTGCAGCTAACAATCTTGGTGTGGATGCCATCTTTGTGTACACAAAACACGGACATATGGCATCTCTCTTATCTTGTAACCGTCCACACCCCCCCATATTTGCATTCACTAATGATGACAGCACCCGGATGGCTCTGAATTTGCAATGGGGAGTCATTCCCATCCTTGTCGACCTATCAGATGACATGGAAGCTAACGTATCAAAAACCATAGATCTCATAAAATCGAAGGGGATGATGGTACAGGGCGATTCTGTTTTGGTGGTGTCAGATTTAACTCCAGCCTATGTTACTTCAACAGCATTCCAATCAATCCAAGTGAAGACCATTGTTTAATGAGAAATTGTGTCTTTGAAGTACCGTTTTAATCAACCTAGAGAGAAGAAACAATGTGTAATATGCATTATGTTCAGTTGCTTTCAATTTACATCTTATGAAAGTAGAATTGTAGAATGTTGACATGCCTAAACAGCCAAAATTAGTGCAGAAAATGAATCCTGAAAGTTTCAATTTGGTGTATGAGCCCAAAAGTAAATGACACACGTCACTTTTGTTACCAAATATTTATCTAATTAGCCGTATAAATCCAGATTTTGCAGGTGATTTAAGATTTGGCAACCTCACCGTATACGTAAACTCCTTCTCTAACACACTCCACTCCAGTTCATAATCTTCATTTTGTCGTTTGGTTAAGGCCTAAATTAGCTGCTAAAACCCAGAAACGTCAACTGTTAAACTATCATCACATTAAGGTAAGAAGGTCAAATGGGTATTGTTCATTAAATTGAATTGAATGTTTATGTCTGTTCAACTGCCAGATAGAGCGAAATGGCCACCGTGAATCACGAGGCTGAAAAGTCCATGCAGTAGTTGTATTAATAATAGAGTTGAAACATTCTACGTCTTCTTATTATATTCTGGCCTCTCCCGATACTACACATTTTTAATTCTGGAATGGGGCCATAATATATTTTCATAAAATATAGAATATCATATATTTACATTTATAATATTGATTATCTAAATTTATTTAATTATTTTAGAGAAGGTAACAAAATGGTAGATGGTAAGTCATTTTTCCTTTTTTCTTCGATAATTAAAGTATTTGGATCAATTTATATATATTTTGATTAATTTTCAGAATTTATTGAACATCTTATAATTTAAAAGACCATGTAAATTATAATGTAATAAATGACTTAAAATCTAGAAGTAAAATAATCAATGAAAAAGAGCAACCCTCTTTGACCATTTTTTACTGTCACATCAAGCCCTTTGGATTTATTAAATATAATATAACCATTTTATTTTTCATTTTTCATTTTAGTATATTTTATACAATGATAAATAAATAATCAAATCTTTATCTACAAAATTTAATTATATTTCAAGGACACGTGACCGTCGAAACTTAAACGATTTTCATTTGGTCCTTCAGGTTTGGCCAATTTTGTAAGGTCCAATAGAATCTGATACTAACACTTAGATCCTTATAATAAGTTATAAGATAGCAGTTTTTTTTCTAATTTATTTTATTCTTCTGTAAAAGTTTAAAATATTTTTCTTATGTAAATGAAATTAAAAATTAATTTAATTATAGAAAAACTAACAGCTGCTATCTGCAAATTTTGGTAAAATTTAGAACAGTTCTATTAGTTAAAAGAAAATAAAAATTAACAGACTAGATATATATAAAAAAATTTCAAAAAGCTGAAACCTGATAAGGACCTAAATATTACTTTCAGTATATATTGGATCTTATAGACTTACACCATACCTTAGGGACCAAAATGATTTAACCCAAACTTAAACTCACTCAACGAGTGAGAGTGACGCCAACATTCTTTTGATTCTGTCCAACCGCAAACTTCTAGCCACAAACCTCCCACGTCATCTTGGGCGCACTTTACTCATTTTCTACTCTCCAAAACTAACGTACACCCACCTCTCGCCACCTCTAGAACAAAAATATAAAAACTTCACTCTCACAGCTAAATAATTCTTTTTTGTTTCCTAAAATAAAGATTTTGAATTTTCTAAGTATGAAAATCTGCTCTAATTGATGCGAGAAAGCAACGAAAACAACTAAGAAATGGCCGCCGCTTCTCTGCAGATTGTGAAATCCACTTTGCTAACTCCTGTTTCGGTTTCTCACTCTAATTTTGCCGGAAAATCGAATTCTTCCGGGAAGGTGGCGCTCCGGTTTAGAAGCTATAAACGGTCGAGGAGCTCCGTCAGTAGGAAGTCTAGGGTTTGTTGCGGTGTTCAAGACGGCGATAATAATCAAACCAACGGCAAGTCGTTTAATATTCATTATTTTAGTTTTTTTTTTCATTTATAATTATAATTTGTTTCTGTTTATGCAGAATTGTTTTACTATTTAAAACAAGATTGAAACTTTGTAATTTTTTTTAATGTTGTTATTCTTAGAAGCATATAAATTGTTGCAGTTGATATTAAGTGTTTGTAAGTGTAATCATATGCAGGGATTGTGGATTTTGGAATTATTTAAATAATATTTGGTCTTTTGACATGAAAAAGAATAGGAAATTTGGTTTTGCAGCAAGTGGAATATTGGATTTAACATTTATTAAGTTATCAATTTTTTAGAATACTTGGTGCTTAGTTAGTGATTTGTAAATAGAATCAGAGTAGAACAAATTGATTTAGGAGGCAAACACCATATGGCAATGCATGAAAAATCATAAAGGGGAATTTAGTAATTATTTTTTGAATTAGGTGGTTTATGAATGATTGGCCCAGTCGCCTGATTTTTATAGCTCAAGTTATTTTAGACATTTCTAATGTGCAAGTCTCGAAGCACCTTCTGTATGCTCGTGTTGGTTTTTATTGATTATAGGATGACCTTTTGAGCTGTCGAGGCTTATAATTTTATGTTTTCTGCCTATGCTTTAGTAGTATTCCCTGAATTTTTTATCAGTTGTCCGTATGCAACTATTTTTTTTACTCATATAATATGTTTTCCAGGTGAAGAGCCTCCAGAGTCATTATTTATGAAGGAACTAAAGAGAAGGGGCATGACTCCAACTTCATTGCTTGAGGACACAAAGAGGACAAATTATGGATTGGATGATGAGACGAAATTGAGGGAAGAAGACAGAAGTTTCTCAAAAAGAAATGCAGTCTCAGCTGAATTAGATAAAAGTCTATCTAATCAAAGGGAGCGCTCCATGGCATTGAATAGTGAAGGCCTTGAGGTTGACATCTTTTTCCTTATTTATTGATTTATGTAGAAATTTTAAAATTGATGCTTCCTGGTAAATTGCCTTAGAACTACGTCATGTTTTCCTTGTATATATTTCAAACACATGAAACTCAGAAAGATTCAGCCATGTCTGTTACCGTTGAAAAAAGTTCATTTTTTATTTTACCACTTTGGTGAAATGATTCTTGATTTTTTGTTCTTTTTTCTTTTTCTCCTCTAATGATTACTAATTAAAAATGTCACACTGAAAATTTCTTCCTAAACAGGTATTCCAGAAAGATAACACGGAAATTTATTTTAAACTGACTAATGTTTTAGTTCAGAGAAGTATTTATTCTAGAAACTCATATTTTTTCTCGTTTCCTACTAATTATTTTTAGACAGTAAGGTCTTTTTAATCGATGTGTGGCATGAAATGTTTGAAACCCTTTTGATCCCTAGGGTCAAGCTGCCCAACTCATCTTTATCTTTAGTCAGATTATAAGAAACGGTTGAAGAAAATTTGATCCTATGAAAAGTCAAATATTTGCTTTGAGGATTGAGAAACAGGGGAGGGTGAATGACCATTTATAACATTATTACCTGATTGGCCTTTGATCACTGGTCTCCCTGTTATATTTGATATAGTCTATAAAGGACATTATTTAGAAGATGGTTTGTCTCCTTGCATACTCTAACTATGACATTTGAAGTTTTGAACCACTAATAAAGAAAAACATGAAATTGTAGGCAAGTTGTCAATACCTTGACTAAGAATTACTATTCTGTTTATAATTCTTATGGACTTTATTCCCTACTGAATTGTAAAGGCACTCTAATTGGTTAGTTTCATATGTTTCCACTGCATAAGTTGGGTCTCGCACAGATATTGCTGTTGGAGTTTTGTGTTTCTTAAGAATTCATCTAAACTAGTTGCATCAAACCTTTTGAAGCACAAGAAACATATGTGTTTCCTTGGAAGTTCGTTTACAAATTTCACTTGTCTGGATTTAGTAACACATTATTGTAAAGAGAAAAGTTTCTTCTCTTGTTAAAGGTAAATTACATGGCAAGGCTTCTGTAAAGTTTCCTGCAATTTTATTTTGCGGAACTGTTGTTTGTGCTGGCCATTGTTTGTTAGTTTAATACTTATATTTTATGTTCATATAAATCGGTATTCATTTCAATCTCATTAAATTTCAATGGTCTTTGTTCAAGAAGCCTGTTGCTTGTGATCAAATGGTAATGTTTTCCTCTGTATGAAATTAGTACCAAAGTTTGCCGTTACCTTTTTTCTTTAAAAAAAAAAAAATATAGTTATAGTGGGAATTTAACCCTGTTAGGTTTGTTGGCTTCTGTGTGCATAATATGGTTGCATTTAAGAGAAAATGGACTTACATTACTATATTTTTCAGGGATTGATTCCACGAGCTAAACTCCTGCTAACACTTGGGGGAACCTTTTTCTTGGGATTTTGGCCATTGATCCTTATAACTGTGGCATCTTTTTCTGCCCTCTATTTGGTGAGCTCTCTTTCTTGTCCTAACATATAAGATCTATTTTATATTATCATGTGGTTGCTTATTATATTATGGATCAATTTTTTATGATGAATGCTGAATTTTTCTAGGTGTTGCCTAATTTTAATCATTATAGTCAAACATGTTATTTGGCTATTTGAAACCTACAGCTGCCTGGTGAGTGGAAGAATAATCAGGGTTTATTTGAAAATTTGAAAGGTTGAAGTTCATTTAGGATGTAGTTTTTGTTATCATGTAGTGTAATTTGGGTTTTGTTTCGTTTAAAATACGAGTGAGCAATTTGTCAAAGGCATTTCACATTTTATGTTAGCAAGATGCTTGAGAGAGGTTTCTCAATTGGGCCCATTTGCAGTTGTCTGAACAAGAATTAAACGAGTTTGAAAACCAAAGTGAAATCTCAGGCCAAAATTGATTATTAGTCATATTATCATAATCATTGTCACGAGGAATATCCTTTGACAATGATAAGATCTTTAAAATGAATTGTATGCATGACAAGATCTACAAAAGTTTTTTGAGCGAATAAACATAATATGGTTTTTCTATGTGTTGAAAAGATGAATATTGACTGATTCACTCTTTCGTTCGGCAGTATTTTGGGCCAACCTTTGTTCATGATGGAAGTGAGACCCCTATTTCCCCACCACAGTATGTCGATCCGTATGCGCTGTTGGAAGATGAAAGGATATCACAAATCGCTCCTCGGGTAAATTGAAGGACCAAATGGTTTTACCTACTCTACATTTTTAAACTTCAATTATAGGTCTCTGTAGCATAATTTCTTTGCTTTTGCTAATTCTTTCTGTGTAAATCTAAAGTAAATAAGAACTTTTCTCAATTCTCATCAAATGTAATGTTTGCTATCTTGGCTCCATTTCCCATGCATGAAACATGTTATAATCCATCTGGTTAATTAGCCATTAGGGTTAAGATTTAATTTCACTTCTATGTTTCCTTCAGGGAGTTAAACATAACCCAGATTATTGAGACTCATAGTTTAATTTATAATTTAGGATGTCTGGTTGAAACTCTTTCTCTTGTGCAAGTTATAGGCAGTAATTAATTATATTCAAAGGGAACCGGGTTTCCAATCTGATTTAGAATTCTAACTCTGGGTCAACTTTATATTGAACTAGGATGCATATACTTTAGTTTTTAGTTGAAGGTGGAACGACTTACACCTATTCAAGGATTGTTGTAAAGATAAATTGGCACTCAAAAAGTTTAGAAATGACAAACAGGTATCTTATGTCTGGTTCCGTTAGAAATTTATATTTGTTAAAGGACAACAATGGTGGAAAAGACTAGAATGCCCTTAAAATTTGATATTTTAGTTTTTTATTAATTATACAAAATAACATAATTTGTAATATAAAATCATTCATATAAGAATAATTTAATAGCTAAGAAATTAATTAAAATTGGAACTTTCATAATGAATTGGTTGTTTGATTGAAATTAAAAGATAGTGTAATTAAGTAATATAAATTATTCTTAGCTATCACAAATTATTTTTAGTTATTCAATTACAAATTGTTTTTATCTATTCAATTATTCTTATATGAATGATTTTGTATTACAAATTATGTTCTTTTGTATAAATTAATAAAAAAACTAAAATAACTTCTAAGGGCATTCTAGTCTTTTCTGTCATTGTTGTCCTTTA
>WYDK02118158.1:703592-719400 GCA_009867345.2 Toxicodendron radicans
ATTATTTTTCTTCCAAATTTTGGGACCACAAAACAATCATTTACCTATCACAAAATATTGAAATATAAAAACTTCCTATTTTTTCCTAAAAATTTTCTTAATAAAAAATTCAATGCTAATACACACAAATGAAATAAAAACATTATATACACAAAAAAGTACTAAATAGTAAATTGGAAATACTAACCAGAAAGAAAATAACTAATGAAATTTTGTGAAGCTTAAATTTTGAAGGATTAGGAAATGGGAAGAGGAGCAGTCGGCAGAGCAATTCAGGTGAGGAAGACCGAAGACGTGACTGAGGGATGAGGGTTTGTAAATTTTAATTGCAGATGAAGGTTACTTAAATATTTGGGGAGTGGGCCACGTTTTTAGTTAAAAAGTTAGAGAAGATTTTAGTTAAAAAGTGAAAGTGGGCTAACTTTTTAGTTTAAAAAATTGGAGAGTGGGCTGCATAATTTAGTTTAAATCGGAGAGTGGGCCATAAATTTTAATATTTAAAAATAAGAAAATTAGGGTGGACCAAAGTCATAATATTTTTTTTTCAATTTGAGGGTGGGCCTTATTACACACTGGATCCGCCCCTGGGATTAGGGGTGTGCAAATTTTTAGGATAGAAACGAAACCAATGATTAGTACCTAGGATGTCGACTCCAGTTCCGAAAATGGTGGAACCGGTACTATACGGTTCCGGTATCGGTTCCACTACTTCAGGAATCGAAACTGGAATTGGAACCAGGTACCCAAGTTGGAATCGGTTTAAGTGTCACACCCCGGCCCACTGCCGGCATAACACTGTCAAGATATTGTCTACTTTGGCAACTGGGTGGCCTGACTCTGAAGCCCAACCCCTCAGGGTTTTGTTTTCAAGCCCAAGAACTCTTGCTCAAGCCCAAAACACGTCTTGCAAGAACGAAAATGCAAGCTTTCAATACATTCTCAAAACCCTCATCATAAAACACATGCCTTTATTCATAATGAAATCATATACCATAACAATAAATCACCATATGTAATATAGGGCTCAAATACAAGTTTTCAAACATGATTTCATAATGATACAATTTAACCCAAATTCGGAATTCCATCAATCCTTGCCCAAAACACATAAAAAATCCAATCTTTTCCATGCCAATCCATAAGTTTCAACAATAATTTGTATATAATTTCATTTCCATAAAGAAATTAAAAGATTTGGACAATTAAAACATAAATCATGTTTGAATAACAATTAAAATAACTTTTAATTAAAAATTAAAAAATTAGGGTTTTAGATTTTTCCACTCACTACACGTGAAGCTCAACTCAAACAGCGAAACCCCTCTAGAATTCGTGTTCTCTTTCTCCCACGAAGAATACATGCCAAAAATCGTTTTCCTAATGAATTTTGGGACGGATCTACCCTTTTTTCCTATCTCTTCCTTTTCCTTTTCCTTCTCCTTCTTCTCCTTTCTTTTCTCTCTTCTTTACTTTTTTTCCTCTTCTTCCCGTCAGTTCCCAGCTCAATATAAAGAGTTGAATAGAAAATAACACTTTGCCCCCAAAATGAAAAATATCAATTTGCCCCTCGATTAGAAAATATTAATTTGCCCCCTAACACTGTAACACATCAGATTTCAATTACATTTTTACCCCCAAATTATCGTTCAATACTACAGTCCCGAAATTTTGAATATTTCACTTACACCCCCAAAATAACTTTCAAAAGTGACAATTCAGTCCAAAATCCAAAAAGTGTATTGCCGCGGCTAGAAAAGCTTTGCTATAGCAAAGTGAAACTGGTAAAATTTTACTTAAGTCCATTGATTTTAATTATATTCACTCAAACACCTTCTGAAAATTACAGTTCACCCCCTTTCACCCATTCCAAGCAACAACTCAACTCTACTCAAACTACAAACATAGAAATTCATTCTTTTCCAACTCCAACCACAATTATTTACACAAAACACCAATATGAACTTCAAGAACCCATGAGATTGAATTTTTTATACACTTCCACAATTGTAAAAACAAGTCAAAAGTGAACATCCCACAAAATAACCATTTCACACCTCAAGTTAATCAAAACAAAATCATCCAAGATATGTACAACAATACATATGAATTACTCTTACGGATTTCCTTCTCACAAGCAATCATCTACAACTTAAATCATTCACATATAATATCATACATAACACACTAAATCTTCTCTTCTTCATATATAAGAAATTTCAGGCATGACAACACATTAATGTTCCAGAATGTATTTCCTCACAACCAAGGCAAAATGCAACCACATTAGATTATGGGGGCTACATTATGAATTATTGAAATTTCATCAAACTGTGGGCCTATTTTGTAATTATGCACTTACATTTGTGGTGTATTTGTAATTTTTTGTGAACAATTGGGGGTGTATTTTTCATTTTTGTGAACAGTAGAGGTGTATTGGTAATTTTTAGGAACAGTGTAGGGTACCAGGAACTGATTCTGGTTCCGATTCCAAGGATTTAGGAACCGAAACCTCGGTTCAAGTTCCAGTTCCTAAATCCCAAGAACTAATCGATTCTGGTTTTGATTCTTGAAATTTCGGTCCGGTACCTAGACCTGCTCACCCTTAATTAGGATAGAAATTGGTTTTCTTAATAAGTTTTTTTTGAGTTTGTTCTCCTAAAGTTTTAAATTAAGGCTTATAATCCTCCTATTATATTAAGCAACAATGTTATATGTACAAAATTGAGATTCCAATTTTATATCCCAATTGGCGTGGTTAATAATCCGTCAACACCATATTTGATTATAGAATAATGGAATAAATGAATAATTTCCGGTTATCAATTTTGTATTAACAAGTTGGGATCTTATTTTAAAAATTATACATAAACTTTTCTTTATAATTATTTTCACAAACAAATAAACCATATAATTACTCTATTTCAATAATATCTACTTTAATAAACTCCATTTTTACTCATAAATCTTATACGAATAATTTTTTACCAAATGGATCACAAATGCAACTTCATATGTAAGGACCTCTAAAGTTGGGCTGGCTCTACGATGTTTGTTCTCAAGCCCAGATATAGATTTGTTTTGCTACCGGCCCAACTGGAAGTGCGAAACGGAGACTCAAAACTTTCAAAACTCGGTGGGTGCCGTGTGATCTGTGCTGAGAAGAGCCGAAGAGATAATGGAGAAAGCGTTAAGAGTATACGGTGCCGTTCTGAGGTTGGTTCGTCGTTTACCAGAAGACACGAGACCTTACTACGCCAAATACGCCCGCGAAAACTTCGTCAACTACCGAGAAGTTGATGCCCACGACCCAAAAGCCCTTGACGAGCTCTTCCAAAGAGCTTACAATCACTCCCTCTGGGTCCTCCAAAAGGTACACAAGTTACGTACATATTCGTGTTTTTTTTTTTTTTTTAAATTTATATGCGATGGTCTTGGATTTTCGTGATGACAAATTTGAAAATTGTTTTGTGAAAGCAGTATTCGGTTGATGAATCAGCGGCAAAAAAGTTGAAGGATATTTGTTTCGGTTAAAGTCTGCGTGTGACTTCAAGGTGTTTGTTGTAATGGCTAAATGAATTGTTTTACAAAATGTTATGTTTTATAGATTTTGTGGTTGCGGTGGCGTCTCTCATATATAATGTTTGACAGAATTTTGAAAAGCTTACGAGTAATGTATGGAGTACAGTTTCCTGCATTGGCTAGCATAGTCTTTGCTTGTTAAATGCGGTAATTTGGAATTTGATTGCGTTGTATGATTAGTATTTTGAATCAAGTTTATAATAATAATGGTAAGTAGCAATGCATGATGCAATCAGAATTTACAGCATTGTTCAATTATGCACTACCTCTGGTAATTTCTTGAAAAGAAAAAAGAAATTCTCTTTTCCTGCTTTATTTTGGTCCATTATGTTTCCTGTTTCCGATGTTGGGTATTGCTATGACATTCTTGTGATCTTTTGGCAAGCTTGTCTCTCTTTACAGAACACTGATATTGGGTATTGCTATGACATTCTTGTGATCTTTTGGCAAGCTTGTCTCTCTTTACAGAACACATTTGCAATTGAACTCTTCTTGGATGTTTTCCCACGTTGACAACAGTGAACAGTAGTTAAATATGATCTGAAACATAGAGCTTTACTAGTTTAACAAGAAACTAAGCATAAAGCTGGTACTTTATTTGAATTCCGTGAGAGCCACATTCTGATAATACAGATTGATTGTGTTAATCCAGAGAGTAGATGTTAGGAACACATCCAACACATCCAATAACTCAAACAATTGGGCTGGATCATGCTCTGATATTATTTGTTAGAAATATATCCAATAACTCAAACAATTGGATTAGACAATGGGTCTTTCATGGGTTTGGGTAGAACTCACTTTAAAAAACCGGTTTGCCAAGGGGAGGGTGTCCAAGTTCTTATAACTCACATGTCCACCTCTTTCCCTTCCAATGTGAGATTCTTAACAGTAGATAATTGCCGATATGCTTTCTTGTAAACTGGATCATTTTAGGGGAGTTTAGGTCATTAGACTTTGCAATTTGCCCTGTAAAATTAATTACCTTAGTTATAAACTAGATTATAGATTGGTAACATCTTGAGCCTGAATGATGCTTGTTAGAAGAGAAGCTGATGTTCACCTGTAAAGAATCACCTTTTCTGGATCATATTATCCTACCATATAGAATTGTACTGCTTGTACACTAATTCGGGAAGCTTCCTAATACAGGATGCCTCTGGGCTATGTTGATCTATATTAAAATTAAGAGTGTCTCAGAATAAATTCTAGATGTAATTAGCTAACTTTCTGAACTTATTGTCAGCTTTCACTCTTGATAGAAATGTTAAGGTTATTGATATTAAATCTCCCTGTATCACTTTGTCATGAACATTATTCATCTGTGGAAGTGTTTGCTGAGCTATCTTCTGATCATGACTGAAGTCATGGTATGCTTGGTGGATGGTTTATTTTTGGATTTCATTATGTTATTTTACCTTATTTGAATTAAAGTGCTGCTTGTTACTTTGTCTTTGTATCATCTGTGAAAGAGAAAAATGTTGCCGTTCTGGTTTGTATTAATGAGATTGAAATGTGATTTTCCATACGAATTTCAAGGTTTTTTCTTTTCTTTTTTTGCATGCTGGTCAGTGCCTCCAACAGGATGGTTGTAGTGAAAGGTTATATTGAACTTTAATTGTGAAGATGTTTCAAGTTCTGCCTTGTATAACACTTATGCAGAGTTGTTAAGGCAAATGCTGGTTTTTGGGAAATGAAAATTGATCCTTGGTGACACTTCGCTGTAATGTGACAATATTAACCATTGGATTCCCTAGGCACTTGATTGATCCTCCCAAAATAGTGTTTTATCAATTATCATTTTGTGAGATTTAGACTAGACTTGAACTGTTATTTTCGTTGTGGTACTGGAGCTGTGGGACTTGAATGATGGCTTTAGCAGTTGGCGTTTAGCAAGATCTTCCATATCCCAGTCCCAGTGCACTTTTCCTGTTTTCAGTGATTCCTTTTTTTGTCATATTTCAACTTTTACAAGGTTAATTTTGCTGCAAGTTTCCAGTAGATTCCATTTATAATGTTTATCACCACCCATTGTGCTACAGCTACTCTAATGTTTTTAAAATTGATTTTCTATTTTATGAATTTAAAACTAAATTTTAAATAACCCTAGTTTCAAAATTACTGAAGCAGTTTAACCCTAGTTATTTTTTTTTTTACAGCGGAAGTATCCAGACACAATTGTTAGCCGGGCAACGAAACACCTTACAAATCTAATAGACTAAGATAATTACATAAATATGGTAGATGTCTCTCCGGAGTCAAGAACCCTTGTGTTATCTAGAATTAGGATTTGCAAATCCATTTTCTTCAAAACCTTGGTATTTTAATATTCTAGCTATTTCTAGCTTTGAAAATCATCTTTAAAGCATGCCACTAGACACCCTTTGAATCTAAAGGTATATTTTATTTCATGTCCTTCTTGTATAAAATATTAATTACAAAAATCCTTAGGGATTTATTTATGATCTTTGTATGAAGACTTTGTAAATAGTGTAATATTAATCCTAGTTAGTAAATACAGGTACGGCAAAAAAAATGTACGAGAATTTTACGGATATAATACGGCAAATGATAAAAAATTCGTTTGTAAAAATTCGGCCATAAAATTCGGATACGGGAAAAATACGGCACATGTATATATGAGTTTAGTACGATACATCGTCAATAATACGTTTTGAAAAATACGGTAATATCAATCCTAGTTTTAACACTTTTTTATGGATCACCTAGTTAAAATCAATATAACATTTAAGATGAAAAATATTCAATTAATCAATAACCATTAGACCTAATGATATAACACAATATATAACTGAGATTCAAATTATAGTCTCTAGACTCAAACATAATATATAGTCAAAATTCAATTATAGTTTTAAATCAAACACATAAAAAAACCAAAATTCAAAGTCGAACTAGAGCTTTAAACAAATAAAATAAATCTTAAAAGACCAAGGGCAAGTTGTAACAAGGGTAAAGGGTGACCACCAATTGGCTAAAAATAAAAAATACGGATTCGGCAATAATTTGCTAATTATACGGTTGGACAAAAATTTGGCAATAATTCGCGTATAATACGCGAATTTACTAACAGAGATATTAATAGCGGACTAACAAAAAGAGATTTATGTTATTTTTTTACTGTTGTGCGGGGTTTTTCGGGAAGAGTCCGCCTAAAGCGGACAACCGGAGAGTGATATCCGGGGGAGGTGGCGAGCCGATCTTTATGTTGTACTTGATTCAGGGAGCTCGCCCAAATAAGCCCGCCGAGTAAAACCACCAATCATTGCAGCAGGTTGATAGAAAACTCTGGGTCACCACAACAAAAGTGTTCAACGAAATCACAGCTAGCTGATATAGTGAATATTATCCCTTGATGATAGGGATGTGATCGGATTCAAATTCCATATTCTCATCTAATCCCATAAATTTCGGGATTATCTTCCTTATTGAGATTGAATTCCATTTGAGTTCAACTTACCATGTATAAAAGAACACTATAAAAACCCCTATTAAGATGAAAAGAGGGGGGGATTTTCTGGAGGGTTACAAATTATTCAATAAAAGCATTATAGCTACAGTGGACGTAGACTCACAATATAGAAGCTGAACCACTTTAAAAATTTCTTTGTTCTTTACTCATTGCTCCGATTATTGTCTATTGCTGATTATTCTAAACCACGAACACATCCGTTCCGATTGACCTTGTTCCGATTCCGATCAAGGTCAATCGGATCTCTCTAGTTAGTACGAATTTTCGTATGAACAGTTACATTGAGGGGATTTTTCATTTTAGTTATTCCAGTAACAGTTATATGCACAAGAGCTTAGAACACACTATTTACAAAAATTATTAATATTATCATTTTTGTAAATATTACTGAAAATTTATTATTTTTGTATACTAAAAACATCAGTTTGGTTGAAACCATTAACGCTAGAAAAAAATTATTTAATTTTTTTTAATTCTCAAAATTCAGTTGTGCCAATAGAATTTATTATAAGTTTGATAGCCTTCTATGTTAATAATTAGTTTTCATTGTTTACATGTATATCAATTAATAATTATCAAGATCCTAAAATTAAGGACCAAATAAACCTTTTAATGATCACGCTCATTAAAGAGATCTTCATTTTAATTTATGTCAATCCTATTTACATTTATAAAAACTCAAACTCAGGAATCCACGTAAATTTATATCATCTTTTCCTTATTTACCATCCGGTCACATACAAATTCGGGTCTAATTATTATGTATTGTTGTATGAATATCTACAACCACATTCGTCTATCAAATTAAAAATGGCAATCGTGTAAATAATTGTAGAATGAGAGGGTTTTAGTTAAGAACATCGGAGATGGTGAAGGAGAGAAAGACATTGCACATT
The DNA here is from genome assembly GCA_009867345.2 of Toxicodendron radicans. Taxonomy (NCBI): domain Eukaryota; kingdom Viridiplantae; phylum Streptophyta; class Magnoliopsida; order Sapindales; family Anacardiaceae; genus Toxicodendron; species Toxicodendron radicans. The sequence goes on from WYDK02118158.1 coordinate 711,561, forward strand.
AACGGAGCCGACAACCAACGAGGTGTCGGAATACGCGACAATACATGCGATGCAATTCCATGTTGAACCAAATGTCTCAAATCAATCTCACAAATTTAATATTAAAAAATGGAAGTATTTAATTTAGACTTAGTACGGTAACCCAAATATATGCCCAACTATCATCACCACTACTGCGTGCCCTTCTGATTATCTCCTACTCATATGAGTCATATTTACAGATCACATCATGTGGGCCTCAGCGCTCCATCACATAAACCTCCCTCCCCCTTTGTCTTGTCTCACGCACGTGAGTAGTGGATCCCTTCTGACTCGCAATCACATCCGTTGATGCGGATGACCAGAGTCAATTTAAAGTTTAATGAAATAAACCCGATAAAATAACTCAGTGACTCGGTGGTAGTAACTCGGGGAAAAAAAACCGGTTATAAGGAACAAACAGTGCGTTGGAGAGCGAAACCACGGTTTTCTCGGGCCAGGTGGGTTTGACTGAAATTAGCCGAAAACCAAAGCCTAAACCTTGAAAAAACCGTACTTCCTCTCTTGTAACGGCTGCTGCCCTTAACCCATAACAACACAAACACACATGTACTCTCTTCACAACGCCACTCATTTTTTTCTCTCTCTCTCCACTGTCACATTCAATTTCTTAATTAAAACCAAACAGACCTTGACTCAGCTTTGCTTAGCTTAGCTCAGCTTAGCTTCATCTGGGTTTGTTCATTAATGGCCGATAATGGCGGATTTGACGGGGAGCAAGGCACCGCTACCAGTTTCTCTCAGTTGTTATTCTCTGATGATGTCGTTTTGGGTCTTGATATGGACCATACTTTTACCAACTATTCTTGTTCTTCTTCTTCCTTGCCTTTTTCTTCTCATGAAAAGCCTCCCCGAATGCTTTGTTTTGGTAACTATGGTGAAGATGATCATGGTGAAGTAGTTGTGTATAATGGTGAGAGTGTTAACAGAACCACCCCTCAAAAATCTGGTGTCACTTGCAGTGATTCTTCTTCTGCTTCTTCCGGGAATAACAGCAGTGCCAACACTACTCAATATTCCAAATCTAATGTAAGTGTTGGAATGTGGAATTTCATAAAGTTTACATTTTGGGTTGTTTAATAGTTCCTTTTTGTTATTTTTTGATAGAAAAAACGGAATGGGTCTGGCATAGAATCAGCTCAATGCTCAAGCACCATAATCACAACGCCAGCGAAAACTCAGAAAACCAGTAAAAAGACCAAAGCAGAAAACACCCCTTCATCTACCGGCCATGCAAAGGTCTTAACTCAAATATATATGTACACAACATACGGCGTTGAGTTTGTGGAAGTAATCCTCATTTTCTGATTCCTTTTGAAATAACAGGTGAGGAAAGAGAAGCTTGGAGAACGAATCACAGCATTGCAGCAGCTCGTCTCACCTTTTGGCAAGGTGATATTCGTTTCAATTTAATTGCATGTTTTGATGATCAATTAAATGTTGTTTAAATTCTGATACCGGGGAAATGGTATGATATATTGATATGCAGACAGATACAGCATCGGTGCTGCATGAAGCGATGGGTTATATCAGATTCCTGCACGATCAGGTTCAGGTTCTTTGCTCTCCGTACCTGCAACACCAACTACCTGTAAGTACCAACCACATCTTCGTCAGATACTCAGATGACTAATTCCCCAGAAACGGAAGTTCGCAAAACTTTTTTTTATTACTGTTTCCATTTCATGCATGATGGTCCACATGCATCCACAGTAGCATCTTCATCAGGCCATGTCAAATTGTCTATTTCGAGTTCCAGTTTGTAGTGGACGGCTAAGGTTCCACGGATGATTTCACCTGAAAATGTAAAAGCGGGACCGTAATGGGTCCCATATTTGATGCATTCGTTGAAAATTTGAGGATTGTGATAGTGACTTTACGGGTCAACAGTCAACAGTGTGGAAATGTTTTTAGTTTTTACTTTTCCTACTGTCTTTGACTGTGTTAATTGATGTTAAATAACAATATATAGGACGGTGGAGAAAACGGAGGAGACGAAGAATCAAGAACGGACCTGAAGAGCAGGGGACTATGCCTGGTTCCAGTGGCATGCACTGTACACGTGGCAAACAGCAACGGGGCAGATTTCTGGTCACCTGCCATGGGAAACAATGTTTCATCATCATCATCATTCACAAAGCAGCAGTGACTTGAAGATAAAGTGAAGTGAATGTTAATTATTCAACGTCTTAAACTTACTAGACTACTACTGTAAATGGTGTTTGTTTCTTGCCTTGAACAAACTTGACAACTCATGTTAAGAAAAGTTAAATGTTGACAGAAAAGGAAGCTGAGAAAGTTGACCCTTCGTTCGAGAGTTAAAAAGAGATAGATTTGAAAGTGAAAGGAGAAGTCGTTTTGGGGAAGATATATTGTGTATACATGTGGGAACTGGGATGGATGGCTTTTATGCTTTAGTATAGCATTGAAAATCTTCTGAACTTGAAACAATTACCAATGCAATTTTTGAGAAGAGGGCTGGTTGCCTGGTTGCCTGCTAATTTCTTTATTATTACTTTCTGGTTTTGGAGGATGTAGTTTTGTTCAACAGCAATATAAGTTTAGAAAAAAGTAATGGCATAATTATTATTTGATTATGGAGTCAAGTACGTTGGATTAAGTTAGAAACTCATCGTCAAACTTGTAAATTATTCTGTCCTCAAGTTTACCTCTTCCTTTATTTATTTATTCTAAATTCATATCCATTATTCATGTGCTTTTGGGTCGGCTCTTCACGATAATTTTGTGGACTCTATTTAGCTGAGCCCAACGTGCTAGAGTATTGCTTTGCTAATGGACCTTCCAAGTAAATTAATACATCAAATTTCTAAAGACAATAATGCTACCGACACTGAAAATTGGTACCAAAATTATGTATTGAATAGTATAAAATCGTTCATGTTATTCAATTTCACGCATCACTTTTCCAAAACGGCAGTCCAAATTGTCCAAAAATATTGAACGGTTGTCAACTTTTTCAGACGATCATCCATAAAATTGTCCTAGAATAACCATTGGACGTCCGTCCATATTTAAGGGATGGGAGTCCATTCGAAATGGACGAGCGTCCAAATACATGGACGCCCATCCTAAAAATGTGTATATAGTTTTTTGAAAAAAAATTATATGTGCTTACTTGGACAATTGTCCATATTTTGGGACGTCCGTCCAAGTCAATTGGACGCTCGTCTCTTATTTTGGACAATCGTCCAGTGTTCTTGGATGGGGGGGTCCCAAAATAAGGACGCCCGTCCAAGTAAGTGTCCCTTAGTTATCAGTAATGCTTATGAAGCTATATGATAGATTAATTATCATTAATTACACTTGTCTCTTATTTTGGATGATCGTCTAGTGTTCTTGGAGGGGTCCCAAAATAAGGGACGCCAGTCCAAGTAAGTGTCTCTTAGTTATCAGTAATGCTTATGAAGCTATATGATAGACTAATTATCATTAATGCTTATGAAATCACGGGATTGTTTTGGTTTTGTTCTGTTTTTGCTTTGAGTGTGGGCCCCTTCTTTGGAGTGTCCTGGGTGTGTCGTTTCTCCCAGTTTTGGAGGGAGCCGTGGAGTGTTTTCTTTCAGGTGAGCTGTGGCTGGTTGGTTCTAAGGGGTTGTGGTGGAGATATGTTGGGTTTGGGGCTGGGTTTGGTTCTGTTTTATTTTGGTGGTGGGGATCTCTCCTTTGGTGGTTGGAGGGAGTTGATATATTTTATTACTTACTTGGACGACCGTCCCTTATTTTGGGATGCTCGTCCAATACCACTGGACGACCTTCCAAAATAAAGGACGGGAGTTCAATATTTAGGACGGTCTTTTTGAAAAAGGGACGCGTTAAATTGAATGACGTGAACGATTCCAAGTCATTCGGTTTATAATTTTGGTACCAATCTTCGGTGTATGTAGCATTACTCTTTCTAAAAATATAGATTATTATAGATTTAATCAAATTAATAAATAAAAATGAATTATATGATATGATAACAAAACAACAATACTAGTATATTCTTTCTTTTCTCCTTTTTACTTTGTGAAACAGTAATTAAATGTCATGGAAATTTGTGTTAATTCTTAATATAAGATAATGCCTTATATATATTATTGTCTTAAAAATTATTCAATGTGTATCACTTATCACACTTGTTACATGAGTGTGGAAGAGAAAAGAAATTCAAAGTGAAAATAAAGAGAGAAAAAAATCCATTCGTTGTAGCCTAGATGGTTAGAGTGAATTGAGAATTGTGTGGATATGTGTACGGTCTCATATTCGATTCCCTATTTGAACATATATGATTTAAGCGAGACACCGAGACCATGGTAGGGGAGATGTCTCCCCCAAGAATTAGTCGTGGTGGAGATGTCTCTTCTAAGGGTTAGTCAATGTGCGTGTAAGCTGAAGAAAAACTAGGGGTGCATACGAGCCGAGCCGAGCTGAACTTCAAAGGGCTTGAGCTTGGCTCGTGAAAAATGTACCAAGATCGAGCTTAACGAGCTATAGAAATGTAGACTCGAGCTCGAGCTCGGAAAAGGATGCAAAGCTCGAGCTCGGTTCGAGCTCAACTCGTTTATGGGTCGAATTCAAATCGAGCTCGAGCCTAGGCTCGATTATGGAGCTTGAATTCGAGTTTGCAATATAACACACATCCATACAAATTTCCGGAATGCATCATCAAATTTTAAATCAAATTACAGAGCCTAAATAAAATCCTTCAACTTCTGCAACATTCCCAATTATAAAAAACTAAAAAATGGAAAATAAATTTCCAAAAGAAAATGAAGAAAAAATTGTAAATTTATTCATATTACATACCCTATTGTTTAGTTTTTTATGACAAAGCAAAAGAAGTCACATGAAGAAGAAGAACAATAACACAGAGAAAGTGAGCAGGAGGGAGAGAGATGGAGGAGTTGAGTTTGAAATAATTAAAGAGAGAGATCATAAGAATAAGAAGAACAAGAAACTGAGAGAGAAGGATAAAAAGGAAGCTAGTTGAGTTTGAAATAACTAAAGGGATAGATTAATTTTTTGGCTAATTGATGGGAAAATGTGAACCGTTGATCTTTCCTGATTTGGTACATAACTTTGACTTTGTAATGTGGAGTTTATTAATTAGGATAAGCAATTAAGAAGTGTTTTGTATTCTGATTAACATGAATTATGGAACCGACAAATTTAAATACAAATGCAAAATAATCTGAAGTAAATTAAATGAGAGGTTTACTTGACTGAATAAATAAATTAAATGACGTGTTTCTTAAGTATTACCAAAATGATTTATTAAGGACAATTTAGAAGCCAATTAATCATTATCCCAATTTTAATATTAGGTTAAATTGCCCACTAAATCAAATTATTATCCCAATTAATAATTATGATTCGTTAAATCTTTTATATTTATTGCTTTAAATAAAGAAATGAAATTGAAAGCATTATTTAGTCTTTGGATTTTAAAATAGGCATATAACATAAACAACAATAACATAAATCAATTATTTAATTTTGTTGTGCGGGGTTTTTTTGGTTAAACGTCCGCCTAAGTCGGTCAATCGGGGAAAAGGTCCAAGGAAGCTGATGGCGGGTCAATTATATATATGCCCGATTTAGAAAGGTCGCCCAATATAGTCCGAAAGATGAAGTTTCCAATTATTGCACCAAGTCGACAAAAAGTCCTAGGTCGCCCGAATGTGTTCGCCAAGGTTACAACTAATTGATATGATAAATCTTATCCCTTAGCAATAGAGATATGATCAAACTCAAATTCCAAATTGATATTGGGATTGATTTTCATCATTTAAGCATACTTCTATTTTGGTTGAACTTACCATGTAAAAGAGAGAGCACTATAACTACCCCAACCTTTTATTGAATGGGGGTTACAATTATTCAATAAAAATTACAATGGATGTAGACATTCAAAAAAGAGGCTGAACCACTTTAAAAATCATTGTGTTCTTGCATATTTGATTTATAGATCGCTCTTACTATTGTTCATTGCTGGTTATTCTAAATTACGTACACATCCGTTCCGGTTTCAATCAAGGTCAACCGGATCTCTTTGGTTGATGCGAATTTTCGTATCAACAAATTTCTTTTCCGAATTTAAGAATTAAATTCTGTATTTATTTTCCATATCTAATGTAATGGTACTGTTATAGGTGTATACTCTATGACTAATAAATCAAGTAAGATATGATTAACATAAAATATTAGATATGCTACACTTTATGATTTATAGAATTTCAATTTTTATCAATTTGATATTTACAAGTAATAAAGATGGAAATCTTAATTCCATAATAAGTTTTTTTTTTTCTTTCATTTTTGAATTTAAATTCAAATTTCATTTGAAATGCCTTCTGTTTTTCTAACCTAATTTTATGATTAAAAAACTACTTTATTCTATTATTATCTATTATATACTATACATAATAGAATCAGAATATTCTATATATTTCGAGTTCTAAATCAAATTGAATATTAGAATCTTCTTCTACCTTAACGAAATTAAACATTATTGTATCATAATTATAGATAATTTAGACTTTAGATTATAGAATATTCTAAACAATCAATTAAATATTTAACAAATTTGAAATTTTAGTTATTTTTGTTTATATTATATTATATATACCATCCACTTAATGAAAGGATATTTGTCTTTCTTAATTAATTTTTAGGATATTATAATTAGAATTGGGATTTAATAAGATAAAAAGGTCAGAGTTTAATAAAATAAATTATAATTAGAGTTTAAATAAATAAATTATATAGAAAGCATTATCCCAATACCCAAATAAGCATTATCTTCCGTTTTTCTCCTTCTCCAATCTTTGTTTCTTCTTCGTCTTCTTCCCCTCGATTTATCTTTCATCGGCTAAATTTTTTTCACCTCTGCTTTTCTCTTTCATCCTTTTTTTCTTCTCCATTTCTTCTCCTTCACTGCTTTTCTCTTTAGTTTTCATCATCTTCTCTGCAGTTCTCCTCCTCCATCTTTCTATTTCTTTTTCGTCTTCTTCTGCAAGTTTCAAGAGTATTTTGGAATTTTGAAGTTGTAAGTATATATGGATGACTTGATTTGATTTGTTTTTGTGGCGGATTGGGGTTGATTTGCAGAACTGAAATGGGTTTTCTGAAAAAGGTAACAAATAAATGCATCTACATGTCTTTTTATGATAGCATTTGTTTAAAAGATATAGTTTCTAAATACTCTTTGTAAAGAATAAATGACCACCCAAGGTTTTGTGAAATGACAAGTGCTCACCCCTGTTTCATAAATTCCAGATTACCACCTTAAAATTAACTGAAAATGGTTTAATTAAACGGTTAAAGGGTAAAATAGTCAATTCTACTACACACCTCAACACTGCCGCAACACAACTTCCACAGCCAACCGCAACCACCACACCTCTGCCATACCAGCCGCTCAGCCACTGCCACCATTGCCTTCAACAACAACAACAACAAAAATGCAAACACTGACCACAATACATCCTGAATATATCAACCTAAAGCTTCCTCTAAGAACACTCTCTTCCTCTAAAAAATTCGAAAGCTCATCTAAAAAAGAAAAAAAAAAGAGTAGCGTCGGTCACTCACTCCTAATTGGTGAGCTTATGCTTGCCCTAGTTCATTCTCTGCTCCTAGCACCAACTGGACTCAAGTTATTGAGAACTTGGATTATGAGGGTGCCTGTAAAGCCAACTAAGAGCGCCCAGCATGGGTGCGAGCAATTGTGCCAAATCAACCATAAATCCATAAATTAGTTCCTTCATAACATCTCCCATGCTCATTTCCTTTTCCA
>WYDK02118158.1:792809-810169 GCA_009867345.2 Toxicodendron radicans
TAGACGTAGCTTGTTTATTGGGTAAGCTAGGGTAAATCGTGCGTGTTTTCTTTCTATTTACTAGTTTGATATTTGTGATTGTTTACTTGTTTGATTTCGTATTACTCTCTAGATTGTTTCACTCATCAACACAATGATTCAGCAGCCACTAGGAAGTTGTTAACTAGATATCTAGTTAAAAGTTTTTCAAATATCCCCAAGATAATTACACACAAAGGACACTAAGCAAAGATTAAAAAAAGAAAACTTTAATGACCTTCCAGGCCTAAAGGGAACAGAAAATCAGAGAATTGTTTCTGTACCTGCTGACGGACAAAAGTATTCCAAGAAAGAAAAGGGCTCCTTGAGTGTCAATCCGTGATAAAGCCTGTGGTACTTTCAACTTTTGCCCTTCTGATTCACCATAATGAATAGCATCGGTCAGAATCCAAAGAACTCCAAGACCAAGCAACATGCCCATGTAAGGAGGCAAACCAGTCAGTGCCTTAAACACAGGAACAAAAATCAGAGCCCCAATACCCACGGAGAAAACAAGCTGTCCTCTAGGAGCCATCTGTTCTGATGCCAAAAGATTAGGAGAGTCCTGTCCTGTCCCATTCACTTCGCTGAATGGAAGAACAGAAATTCATATCATTTAATCTTCTAATTGATGAAGTCAAAAACTTCTGAAAATTCAAAATCTGTGGCTTTGCTTTGACTATGTAAGAAGAGTACCTAGTCAGCGACAAAAGAGCCAATGGAACAGCCAGAGAAATAGCTGAAGGTAGAAACAAGCTCTGCAAACACAGAAAATACAAAATGAGGAAGAAAGTCAGTGCACTGCTATCCCAGGAAGCAATGACATCAACTCTCCAATGTCCAAGCTTCAAACCTGAAAAGGATGCACAGAGGTGTATATAAATACATTTAACGCCATGGTATTAGAACTGCTAGACCAAGGATTTGCATGCTTTGGGAGCAGATGAACAGTAAACCTATCTTTTGAAGCATAATTCCATACGCCCATATACCTATGAGTATTATTTGTTAATCATCATAGTATTCTGGTTGTGATAAAGTGGGTCTAAGTAGAACTCACTCCCAAAAGCTAACTCAAGGGAGGAGGGAGCCCAACCACTAATATACATTATAACAGCTCACTAACTAGGAGATGTGGGATAAATTCAAATTCTAATACCCTCTTTCACGCTCAGCGTGCAAGTCCGGGGTCCAAACTCATCATCGCCCAACTAAAGGGGAGAGAGAAACAACGTGGCTCTAATACCATGATAAAGTGGGTCTGGGTAGAACTCACTCCCAAAAGCTAGCTCAAGGGAGGAGGAAACCCAACCACTAATATACATTATAACAGCCCACTAACTAGGCGATGTGGGACAAATTCAACTTCTAACAGCAAGTAACTAAAAAGGTTTAAAATTTGAAAAATATAACCTCTGCCCCTCTCATATAAAGCAGAGTTCATTAAATTGTAAAACTCTACTAAGCCATCCAAACTGCAGTCACATGGTTCATTTCTGGAGAATTCCTAGCAGGGCCTACCCCTCACCTTACAGACTTACACACAAAGACCCAAAGAGAGAGGAAAGTTTCAATAAGCATCCAAAGCATGAAACATATCCTAATGTCGGTGCAATACAGAACTGCCTGTTTTGAAGACACTAATGCCATTATGGACAATATTAACATACATCATACATTCAATCCCAAGGGACAGATGCTTGGGGAGCAAGATGAAGATAAAGACCTTCATTGTTGGCAACGTGGATATCTGACCATGTATCCATAGCATTGTAGTGGTAACATCACCAATTGGAGTCCATGCACCTCCAGCATTTGCTGCTATTACAACAACAGCTCCAAGAAGCCTGTAGAAAGATCCCAATGTCTGAGTGAAGTTTTGCTGAGCCAAGCAATGATTCCTTTTTATTTTTGTTACAGAACAGAAGTTTAAGGAGAGCTAATAAAGAACTGGTTTGACAGGTTTCAGTAGATGGAAAGACAGCAGAAAGCCAAAAGAACAATTTAAACGAAAAGGTGAACTTTTGAAGCCATGCAAGTTAATCTATATGAGTAGAACAAATGAAGGCGTCTTATGAAACAGAGAAATATCCCAAGTTTAAATGACAAGTCGATGATGCTTACTTATATGGGAATTGGCTTTTAGCATTTCAACTTTTCTTTTTTTCTTGAATACATGAAGTTCAACCTTGATAAAGAAACTCTAGTTCTCATATGTTTGTGATAATTATAAAGTTCACCACCATAGCATCAGAAAAAGACAGGTTAAGTAATATTTATAATAAGAAAATAACTTGTTATGTGAACTTAGGCAGTGTCCCTGAATATCTCTAATCGCATTAGAACAAAAATGTAGAATTGACAGCACATACTTGCGGTAGTCCGAGGGAGGTACTAGTTTTCTCAATAAAGAAACCATGACAATAGTTGATGTCAGGTTGTCAAGGATTGAACTAAGGAAAAAAGTCACAAAACCAACCTGCAATTCCAGTATAACACATTAAACATCATTAATTAACAGGAAACATATTGTGAAAAAGATATGGCTATTACAGCAATCTCAAGCTACAAAATGATGTTGAATTCATCTAATCTTCCACACACAGAGAAGGATAATGAGAATGAGTCAAGTGAAAAGAATATTAAACAGCCTCTGGAATTTCATTTTGATTCAAAGCAAGACTGAAGTCATTTTCATAGCAAACAAAACTGCTGCCAGATTTTCTGATGCAAAATTACAAAGGAGAATAGATCATAAAATCAAATAAATCATCAAATAACACTTATTATTGCCTGCAGGAAATGCTTCTTTAGATAAATGTCTAGCCGACTCCAAAAACTGTTCTTTATGACTAGTTTTGATGTCCCTAAGATTTATAAATACTTGGGTGGCATATCAGGCAAGTTCAACAGATAAAGAGTAATGGGAAAACATGTTTAAATGTCCCATAAACTATATTCAGAAACGAGGCACTCTTTAAGAAACTATTGTTGCTGCACTGACCCACACTGGTAATGTGGCGAAGTTCAATCTGTAGTTGATAGATAACTAATTCCAGTGTACAATGAAAACTGGCAAGTGGGCAGCACTTTGCAAATGAAAAGCAGTAATTACCATAACTTAGCAACTTTCAAAGATACCTGATTTCAGTGAAACAGTGCTTTCACTCTATCTCATCTAATGAAATCTTCCAGAACTTCTGTTGATACCGAACAAACAATTTTTTGTTTTAGAAGGACTAAATATTGGACTAGCAAACATTCATGCTTCACTGCACACGTATATTTTTTAAAAATAAGTTCAATATCTGAAACATAGAGCAGAAAGAACTTCTCAATCTGGTTATGACAGCAGAAATAGAGCACCCACCACCCAAAGCAGCGTCCGAGGCTTTCGTGTAGTTATATTGTCAGTAACCAGCTTAAATCCTTGATGTGCATCAACTATTTCTACAATGGTCATTGCACCAAGCAAGAAAAAAACTATTTCACTGACTTCTGCAGATGCATGAGACAACTCCGACACAGCTATTTCAGTTGAAGGAGCCTACACAAGAAAATCAGGCAAGTGAAAACCCAAGAAACAATACAGAGAGAAACTAGAGATACATATTTATGAGGGAAAAGTACTGCGATTTAATGGATATTAATCAAACAGAAATAGCCGAATTAACTCAATCAGTACACCTACGGTGTTCTAAAAGAGGGAAAAGTTAATCAGTAGCTTATACAGTTGTTATCAATAATATTCAAGAAACAGTAACTAATGCAGAAAATGAAAATATTCTCAGTGTCACCAAACATGTATTGAAGGAAATAGATTCAGAGGAAGAGGTCAATGTTTCCACTTCACAAGTTCTCTTTTCTGTTTTCAGACCATAAGTGGTCATCTATGCAGTCCATTGATCCAATTAATTAGGTCTGTCTATAAGCAACATGAAACCAATGATTCCATTATCAAACAAAAGTGTTGATTAGAAAGCCATCTAACCAATTTGAATTAGAATCTAATAATCAGATATCAATAATGGGGGAAAATAAGCTCTCAATTCATGACACTATATCCAAGACATAGAATACATAAAATGTTAAACAGACAACAGATACATGCTAAGTTTTCACAGACATATGAAGCCTTCATTACAGATCGAGCTAATTGATAGTAAGAATATTAATTGAAAGTAAGCAACTAAATGTTATATTATCTCATTAGTAAATTTCCAGTAATCAATAAAAATTATGAAACTTACTCCGATGCTTCGCACAACCCATAAACTCACAGCCATCAATAATCCAACTCCACTTTTATTGAAAGCAAGAGACTCTTCAAAAATGATGCCTGCATATCCTATCACAAATAGCAATGCCATGGCAAGATCCTGTATCAAGAATTCAATTAAATCAACTAAAATTTGACTACAGAAACTGACAATATCTGGTCAAAGGTATCTAAGCCATCACCGAGAACCTGAAATTAGAGATTACCTGATTGGCAGCAACCCATGAGTGATTAATAGCCACTGCCCCTGTGGCCGCTGCTGCAAAAACTGCAAGAGCTTTCAGCAAATCAGTTTTTGGCTGGTACGTGGCTTCAAATTCACTTGAGCTTGTTTCATCAAGTGAACATAAAGGATCACATGATCGAGATGTCGATGTCAGGTCCTGCTCCAAGCTAAAAGTCAACATAAAGCAATGCAATTGGCATATAATATGCAAGACACCACAGTAATGTTAATTCTCCATGATAATATGTAAATATCCATGCACATATCATCAAACTATGACCAACTAGAAAATGCTCTACATACACTTCAATTTAAGAGTCACATACAATTAGACATCTATGCAATAGTTTAAACAATGTTTCAACAGTACCCTGAAGCAACTAATGGCCAACCGAAAGCAGCAAAAATGCATCTTACCTTCACAAAATTAACGTAAATTTAAACCCTTTAACAAAAATTCAATCTAGTAATACTACTGCGCAAATGTATTAATTAACCCAAACTCATGAACTAACGAATATACTTCAAAGTTCAAACTGAGAAGAAGAACCTCAGAAAACTAATAAGAACTTTCATATTCTACCTCACCAATGTATTCAATATAAAATCCGTAGCACCATTTAACAATAATCTAAACCCAATTTCATACAATCTAAACCAAACCCCTCATTCAAATCCATTAAAAAAATGAAACTTCAGCGAAAAAGTAGGCCTTTTCCAGTTCTACATTCTCAACCAAAATCACGTATCCAGACTCATTAAATTAGTAAACAAATAATTGGGCAGTCCTACAAATTGAAGCTTCCGTAAAAATAGAGTGTGAAACAAAGGCCTGGAGTTTGTCCCAATTCGTAAATACGCAACCATTAAGCAAAACAATTGATAGATATCATAATTTAACAAGCAAATAAAAATGAGCCATAAACTTAGCAAAAAGCATATATGAAACCAAATGGTATCCTTAAAAAATTGAAGTTTTCATAATAAAGAAAGAGACAAAAGAACCTGGAGCTGCTTTTGATTGTCGGGTTGTTGTTGAGTAGAAGAAGAAGAGTCTCTTGCCTTGTCTTCAGCTCTAGCAAGAACCCCATTACGAAGATGCAATCTTGAACTTCTAATTGTAGCAAAGCTAGGAAAGGAATGAAGAGAGGACACAGAAGTGAAAGAGGGAGAGTGTTTCTTGAATTGGTGTAATGGAGACAAGTGGGTCCCTATTGATAAGGCAGCCATTAAAACTAGTGTTTTTTTATCAAAACGAAAGATTGAAGAAGAAGAAGTTTGTTTTTCTTGGTTGAATTATTACAAGTTGCATGCAAGTGCGTAGTGACTGAGAAATGGAGGAGGATAAATGAAAATTGCTATTTCCAGAGGGAAAGATGGCGTTTGATTAGAGAAAATGGGTGTGCGAATTGAGATTTGTGCTGACTCGATTGTGGGTTACCGCGAACAATAGAATATACCAAAAAATTATTAAAAAATAAATTTGGTGTTCATTGAAACATCAATTATGGGGAGTTTTTCAAAAAAAAAATATTTTTATTGAAATTACCAACGAGTTGTACGTTTTTTCTGATTAAGTTACCCTATTTTATTGAACATGATTAATCAAACAAACAAGAATCTATTAAGACACGTGTCAGTTGTATGAAGTCTTTCCAATGTCTGGTAATGCAACGAACAGAGTAGATAGAAATCGAGAGGTGGTGTGGTGCCACTTAAGCAACCTCTTGTCTCTCTCTCTCTCTCTCTCTCTCTCTTTCTTTCTCAAACTAAACGAAACATACAATTTTCTATGGCTTTAGCTCAAGTCTCTGCCTGTCTTTCCCTTTCCATTCATGGTAGGGTTCTAGCTCAGTTTCTGTGTATCTTTTTAACGGTTGCGTTAACCTCATACTCGAGCTTTTTTTATGTTGCAGATGGTTTTACTTTGAGGTCACCAAAAACTCATAGCATTTCTCGATTACCCACTTCAAATCTTGCAAGAATTGGAACTACCTTTGCCACTGGTTCTCCACTTTGTAAGTACTCTGCTTCTGTCTCTTCGTCAGCTGTTATTCATAGTATGCTGTATCTTTAATTACAAGGTATATATCTGTCTATATGGGCATAAGGAAATTTTGGGGCGAAAATCTTTATTTAGCTACCTCAGGTTCGATTTCATTTACATTTACCTCTCTTGAGATTAAGTTAAAATTTTGGAGACTCCATTAAATTTGGAAATTGACATAAACGGTTCTCCGTTAGACATTAGTCCTCTGAAATTTCATAAAAATTTTAAAAAATGTAAGGTCATTGATGAGAAACTGAACATGTGAACTTTGTATCACATCCCACATCACTAGCAAACAGAGTCCGAGTTCAATTCATAAGTTTTGGGTCTTCTTATTCTTAACTTTTAGTAAATGTCGTACAAGCTAGGCTCAAAACGGACAATATTCATAAGAACTTTATTGAATGAGTCTAACCACGTACACGACTTGAGTAACTACCCTGAGCATTATCAGATTCCTTTTTGCTACATATATATGCACATCCTTGTCATTAGTTGACAAGGGTGTCTTATTTCAAGATCAATGCATTGTGATTAAAATACGATCATAGCAACTAGGAACATTTGTGTTATGATCGCTTTGGCAGTTTCTTTCTTAAGATCTTCCATAGCTGTGTATACAAGAACCTGACATTACTCTAGTTGGTCTGGTTATCCATGAAACAATCAATAACATGCATCTCTACTACTTTTTGATTCTTGCATCCTTCTTATGTTGGATTTGTTTGCTAAGAAATATAGGCTTGACGTTGATGCTTGCATTTATTTTCAATAGCGTGGAGAATTTCTCAGCGAAGGAACCCTTCATGCAAAGCTACTCCAGTTTCAGTGAGATGTGAGCAAAGTACCCGGGGGGGCAACGGTTTGGATGTATGGCTAGGTCGGCTTGCAATGGTTGGCTTTGCAGTGGCAATTAGTGTTGAAATAGCAACAGGCAAGGGACTTTTGGAGGTATGGCATCTCTGTCTCTTCCTAGTCTGAGCTTGGAAGATATTTTCTAATGCAAACCCGATTATAAGTATCACAATAGATCTCCGAGTTAATGAGCCATGTATAGCTCAAGGTTAATACCATGTGCTACACAATCCTTTCCTGTTAAAAAGATGCCTTAAACACTTATGGTTTGAAAATACCTGAGTTGAATCCTATATGCAGAGTTTCAGTTTCAAATCCTGGCCTGGAATTATGTCACAGTTCCCAACTAACCTTAAAAAGAATGTAAAAATACTTGTGAGCAATTTATCTTATCACATCCATGTCCACTCTATGTTTTGCAGAATTTTGGGCTCACAACGCCCTTGCCTACAGCAGCCTTGGGAGTTACAGCATTAGTTGGTGTTTTGACTGCAGTATTCATCTTCCAATCTGCCTCTAAAAATTGATCCTCTTGATGTTACTTTTTTGGTGTTTGTAAAGCTTGGTCGAAGATACATATAGTTACATTTTTGTTCATTAATTGTAATTTTGTCTCTATGTCAACACTCGAACATGCACTCATAATGGAATTTTAATTTATGTGAAAGGTTTCATCTGCAGTTTTTTCTCTTCCTTGCATATTATAAAGCAAAAATTGATCGAATCATCATATGTTTGTAAAAGCTTATATTTTTTATACTCTGAGAAAGGAAATTGGTTGGCAGTGAGAAAAAACAGGTGATATTGTTTCATGATGTATGGTGAATACCTCTTCCACACTTCAACTCACATCGTAATATTCCAGTAAACTCAACACGAATCACAATACTCAATATGAAACCAACAGCAACACAATGAAATAATCGAAAACAGAAAACAAGAAGAAGATGATATTTTCATTAATCGACAAAGAATCAAACTGGTCTTCGAGGGCCAGCACCTCCTACTCCTAGGCAACTTTTACCCAAATATTCAGCCTACCCACAAATCCGTACACTTTCCCTTTTATTCTACAGCTCTCTCTCTCCATAACCGACGTCTCTCATGTCTAGCCATCTATTGCCATCTGTCTCAGCCTACAAACCATGGAAATTTCTACCAACATCCCTTCAATCAACTCTTGCTACCTTATTTCCCTTTGCCCACACCCTCATCATCCAGGTGTCATCAATGTAACAAAGTAGGTTATATTGGTTTTGGCTTTGACATGATCTGGTAGCAATCAGCTAGTGGGAGCATCATTCATGGTGCTTTCTGGGGGGGTCTTTTTAGACAATTTTTGTCTGATGCCTGGGCAACTGTAACCCTGCTTTTCTAGAAAGTTAAAATATATTCTTTTCATAGCAATACAGCAGACAGAATCTCACCATTTCCACAATTGAGTTGAAAATTTTCCTGCGGTATGGAAACAACTACTTTTAGGAATCAGAAAGAACAAAAGGGAAATCATTCTGTACTTCTTTCAGAACTTATTCTTTTCAGCCATTCATGCATTACCTAGGTGGTATTTACTTGGAACTCAAGAGATTTCTTTTGTTATATCTTTATAACCCTTGATAGATTGTTCTGCAGGAAAATAAAATTTTCATGTTTCTTCTTGAAATAAAGTTGTTTATCACCTGAAAATTTTCTTGTTTATTGTGGTATGGGTAAACATATATCTCGACTTGCAAAGAGGTTCTTTCCCCAGTGTAAACTTAGAATTCTGATGCTGGGTCTTGATGCTTCTGGGAAGACAACCATTCTATACAAGCTGAAGCTTGGAGAAATTGTTGCAACTGTACCAACAGTCGGTATACTAATATGCCTTACAAACTCTTAATATTTAATAATTTCTTTGGCTTCTATATTGTTCAGTGTCTCTCTTGCTATGTGGTTTTTCATTTCTGTCATTGTTGGGTATCCATGGCTGCCCCCGGATACAAATAAGTGGCAGCGTCAGAGTAAAAAAAGAGGACTCTTCACTTCTTTCTTATTTAAAACCGCGCATCAAACTTTCATCTCGCACAGCTTCTAAGTGATAAAAGTAAAAAAGAACTTTATCTTTCTTTTTTTATTACCTTTCTTGCTTAGATAAAATCCATTCATTTCTGAAAAGGATTACTAATCCTTAACTTTTGGAGGAATCCTTCATTAGTGGTCGTGAATGACTGATTTTTCGACCTTGGTTCCATAGGAGCACAGCTAGAAAAAGAGTGAGAAATATAACCATCTGATTTGGAAAATGAAGACTCAGCTTTATTGCAGTGATAGAAAACTAACCCAATAACCGAAAATGGTCAAGGAACAATAATTTCGTTTGCTATTAACTCATTGTGATTATAGGCTCGGTATACTCAGAGCTTCTGGGATTGCTTTCTACAGAAGCAATTGTGATTTTAAGATGCTCCATCCAAAAAAAATCCTTTAAAATTCATTAGTTTTGAACTTTACCATCTAATTTGGTTCATTGTTTTGTTTATGTGCCATGCCAGGTTTTAATGTAGAGACGGTTGAGTACAAAAACATAAGCTTCTCTGTCTGGGATGTAGGAGGTCAACGTCAGGTAAACATAAGCTAATGTCATTTGCTTCATTATATACATATAAAGATTTGATCCAGCAGTTAACCGAAATTCAATCAAACAAATCTTATAATAGTATTTTGACGAAAGGTGAACTGTAGTTTGGAAGAAATGTAAAAATACAGTTATTTAATTGATATTGTTCTCTGCAATGTGGTTGTGATTGCTTTTCCTTAATGAAAAAGACAATAAAAGAAGGAAGTGTAAAGTTTGATAATTATCTTGTGATTGAGGTTACTAATATCATAACTAAGGTGCCTTTTCTTCCAATTTACTGCACAGATTCGGCCACTATGGAGACATTACTTTCAGAACACTCGAGGACTTATCTTTGTAGTGGATAGCAATGATAGAGAAAGAATCCCAGAAGCCCGCAATGAGCTACATCGGATTCTGGGTGATGTTAGTACTCAATGTTGTCAAAATCAAACTTTTCAATTTTCCTTTGTCAATACAAGAACAATCTTTCATTAGAATTTCTTAAGCCCTTTGATGGGTTCCCTTCATTTTTCCTTTCTAAATTGCATATAGTCTAAAAAAAGAATCACTTAGGTTTCACTCCGGTTTCACTCCGGTGTAATATGTTCTTATATTTGGTAATTTTATTTAAACTGAAAGACATACTTTTCATTCCCATTATGCAGAATGAGCTAAGCAAGGCAACTGTGCTTGTCTTTGCCAACAAGCAAGATTTTCAAGATGCCATGCCTACTTCTGAGATTGCTGATAAACTTGGGCTTTACTCTCTCGGCCAACATCGCTGGTAAAATTTACCTTCTAAGACCTCCATTTAGTTGAAATACTACAATTAGTAGCCTACAAGCTCCTGTGTTTATATTTTGGAATCTGGTTTAATTCTATTGTTCTTTTTATTTATTTTGAATGACTTTGAAGCTTGTATTTTTATACTATGCTCTGTACTTTCTTTCTTCTTACTGTGTTCTCATGTGGTTTGTTTTACAATTCTAATACTTGGGATCCCTCTAGTATGGAATTCGGCAGAATACCAAAGAATCAAAAATTTTTTAATGTATTTACTTAATGTCTCGAGTTGTGCCGCAGATTTGATCGGCTCGCATAGCAGTTACACATCAGACAGCTTAATATAAAAAATTGATTGATTGATGGCTTTTGTGAATTATCTTGTCTAGGTATATCCAGAGTACTTCTGCAACCTCCGGCCAAGGACTTTACGAGGGACTTGATTGGCTGTCCAACAATATCACAGTGAAGGATGCATAACAGCTCATTCCAAGTCTCTATAACAAAGATGAAGGGGTTTGACTAAGATAACTTCAAAATCTACCACTCAAAAGGCCATCCGCTAGTATCCAGTGACGGCAAATTAATAGATCATTCCTAATTTCTCTAACAAAGAAGGGGATTGATTAGGATGGCTTCAAATTCTAGCACTTAAATAAGGCCATCATGTACCAATTAAAGGTCGTCCAACTATCGCAGTGAAGGTAAAATAATAAGCTCATTCCTGGTTTCTCTAACAAATAAGAAGGGCATAAGGATAGCTGTGAATTCTACCACTTAAATAGGGCCTTCATGTATCATGAATCCATGCTAAATATAGCAGTTGATAAACTCTGAAAATCTCGTACAAATGAAGTTCCAATGGCACTTGCTTATCCCTATGCTGATCAGCCATGCTTTTAAAACAGAATTTTTTCTTAAGCAGCCTTTTGTGCATACAATTTAGTTGATTAAGCAGAGATTACAGAATAAACTACATTCATAGATTTTGAACTACCAGCATACTAAAATTCAGTCATCTAATTATCTCTTAAGTTTATTTGCAATTGATAAAGAATAATGCCTACTGAAATCAATGACAGAAAATTGATGCTGAGGAGAACTGCCTTGAATGAGATTGACATAGAAGGTCTGGAAGGTGGGCATGTTATATGTACGTGGTCTCTCCTCTCCTGTTGGTGCCAGGCCCCATATCTACCAATAATTACGTCATTTGAATCTTTGCACATAATGAGTGATTTGAACAACGTAAATAAGATGAGAAAGTAAAAGAAAGATCCTACAGTTTGTCTGAAAACGGAAGCAAGTGATATCCTTTTAATCATTTAATAGTTCCAGATCACACAAACAATGACGTTTAAGATTCCTAACAATTTCTCCAACTTCTGCATTCAGAATAGTGGACTTTGAAGTAAGGATCTTGGAGACTTTAGTTTCAAAGCATTTGATTCAGGCAAATTTGATGCAAATCATTAGAGGGCCAGCTCACAAACAATACAATGTATTGAAAAATTATAGTAGGGCTGCAGTAAGAAATTGCATTCATATATTCTTCTTCATTGATATTTCAATCCAAGCAGGATAAAGACACCCCATTGACAACAGAAAGCTCCTCTAGAATGGAGCAGACCATGCTACTATTTTTAATAAGTCGACATCTAGGGTATCATATACAAAATTTGATCAGTATAACCTTTTCACAGCAAAAATATGAATAGGTTTGGCTCATGAAAGGATGAAAGTCCATACATCAAGTCAGAAATCCATAGATTGAGGTTCAGATGAAGTCCTCGACTTATTCCCCTTTTTATTCTTCCTTGCTGTTTTATTTGTCTTTTTCTTTGGTTTTTCGTCTGAAACAGGTGCTGTGCTCTCCAAGTGCTGATGAATGGCAGCCAGTGGATCCACCTGGAAAGCGGGATGGTTGAGAACCGTACTCAACTGTTTCCCTTCCTTCAATCTGATCAGAATATACATTAATCAAAGTCATGACAGAAAAGTACATATGCAAAAAAAAAAAAAAAAAACTGAATAATAACATTAGAATAATGAAATGAAGCACAAACATTAGTTTTTTCCTAGACTTGCAATTCAGCTTGAAATCAGCTGCTGCAGTTGGTTGCTGAGAAGATTTCAGTTCAGGAAGAAACTCTGAGAGAGAGGAGAGGTCATAAGCTTTCAATTTCTTCTGCCGGCTTCTAAGTTTCTTCTTCTGTTTAGAAATGAAATACTTTTTTAGCAAACTACTGGTAGTCATGAGAGGTACTAATGTGAAGCATAAGCTTTTCCATAGAACATAATTAAAAAATGAGTAGTCAAATAGAAAAACGAACAACCACGTTTAAAGATTAAAATACACATATACAACCATAACGATACATAACAGAAGAATTCCACAAAATAGCATAACGCCAAAGCTAACCACTATCAAAATGTTTATGAAAGGGTGCTGTGTGTGGCTTCAGATTCCTTCTTCAAAGAATGCAAACATATTGTATTCATCTCCTTGAATTGTCCTCAAAAGGTTAACAAATTCAACAATGAAATATTAAAAATGAAAGAATACCAAGACTATTAGGTCTTAATTAAATTTGCAACGAACATTTAAATCTTTTCTAGATCATAATAAGTTAAAACATTTTCGTACTATTGTGTTGACATAAAACTTAAATGTTCAGTTTCCATATAGATGCAACAAGTGCAACTTCCCAATGAGAAAAGTAGTGAATCCTTGACAAATACAATACTACAAGATCAAGTAATTAAAGTTAGTAGGATAAACAAGAAACAGAATTTGAAAGATAATCACCTTAGAAATAGCCTTTTTGGCAGTCAAGGAAGCAACAGTATCTCTAACCTCTGCACCACAAAAATAATTTTATTCAATGGAAGCAATAATATTAGATAGACTGCTTTTACTTCACAATAAGAAGTATACTAACATATAGAATATTAAAAGCCTTCAATGAGGAGTGTTTCAATCAAACTCAAATGGGTTTCTGTAAATTTCTAATATCAACTAACAATCATGCATGAATAAAGCATACATTACATAGCAAATAATCAAGAAGAATTCAAACTTAACTGGCATAAAATTCTAGTTTCTTCTCAAATTTACGGTCCGCTTTACTTGATGATTCGGCTCTGCATCAAGCATTTCAAATAAAAGATCATAAAAAACTAAAAATAAACGCAAGCTAAATTTTATCTGGCGGCAAATGAAACCACAAACTTATTAAAAACCCACCAAAATTTCTGATAAAATTACCTAGCACTAGACTTGCCCATGTTCGTAACTTGGAGTGAGATCGAAGTTATTCGTCTGAGAAGTCAGAAAAGATTAGGGTTTATTATTATATAATCAAAACTCGCAGAACGGCAGGGGTGAGGTCGTTGTTCGGAGGTATTAGTTTATCTACTGAAAAATAAATATGAGAAGTAACCCAAACTGACACTCGTAAGGACCATAATACCCTTCGACATTAATGTAATAGTGAGGGTTCTCCAGACACTAATATGGTACTTCAGTTTATAATTTGGCTATTCTGAAAATTTCAAGTTTTGGTGGTCAATTTTTTTTTCTTCAACACTGTGAGAGTGGCTAATTTTACAAAGACTTCTGACAGTCTGCCTTCATATCGGCAAATTCGAAATAATCAGCCACTCCCAAAAGCCCTACTTTCACAACCAGTTGATTCTGCTGGCAATTCTTTGAAATTTTTGAATCGGTTCAAGGGATTTGTCCGGCTGCCAAATTATTATTATTGTTATTATTAGTTTTTTTATCTTTGGCAATTTAAGGTGGTGTGATTTGAGAACAGAAAAGGAGAATGGCGGGAGCCCAGGAATTTGTTGAAGCAGACAATGCAGAGGCAATCATCACGAGAATCGAACACAAATCTCGCAAGATCGAAAGCTTACTAAAACAGTAACATCTTTTTTAACTTTCTTAATCTGGCGAATGTTTTAAGAAACAACACCCTAAACCCTAACACTAACGCTTATATTGGAATTTCAATATCAGGTCTAAGCCAGTAGAGGCTCTTAAAACTGCCCTCGAAGGTGCACCTCCCAAGACTCAAGACGAGCGGTGCAAGGTTCTCTTACATTTCCTTCCTTTCCCTTTTTTGCAATTGTTTTTTTTTTTTAATTATGATTGTCATTCTTGGATTGAAGTGGGGGTTTGGTTATGCAGTCAGCAAATTGGATAGTGGTTCATAGAGCAATTATGGCTATTAAAGATGTGGATGGCATGTTCTCTTCTTTGGATCCTGAGTACTATGATATTCTAATGAAGTAAGTCCTTTCTTTTCTTAATTTGTTTGATCTATATCACTCATTCTAATTATGTTTTTGCTTAGTTTAGTCTCTATGTGTTGTCTACGTAGTTTCTGTAGCTGCGTTCATAAATTTGTTGCTAATTCAGGCTATAGTTGTATCTATTTCGCACTTGTCATAGCTTGGCTTGGCAATTGAGAAATCTTAGTGTTTATGTATGTTTTATAATCAAGTCTCGGGTATATCCAACAACACTGGCATAGTTGTTGTGGTATACATATTCGTGCTTTTGTAGATTTATTCCGTTGTAGAGTATCTGCTATTATCTTTAGTTTGCTACAAAAGGGGTACTTTATATGAATATTTACGTCTTGTATGAGTTGGTGAAATATGGTACTCAGTGACGTGGATAAGATTATTTCTTTGCAAGAAGCTTATACAAGATACAATTCTTTGTTAATCGAACATAGGGGTTAGTATGATTTTGTCTTGTATTTCTTTGGTATTTATGGTCCTAATTCGGAAGGTAGTGTCCTTTTGGGAAGAGTTGGCTTGGCTGTTTTGCTTTGTGGTATGTGGTGGTGTGAGGAGGTGGGATTTCAATTTAATTAGATTCAGTTCAGAAAATCTAGTGGCAGAAGAATCACTACGAGCATTAGTGATTTTGATTCTTTCATTATAGAAATAAATTTATGAGATCCTTCATGGAGCTAGGATTCTGGTGGATTTATTTATTAACTTCATCTAATGTTAACTTTGGGGAGATACCAAAAGAATGTAATGATTCTTGCTATAACATACCCCATAGAGGACCTTTCTAGCATGTTACTGGTTTTATGGACTTTTGTGTTGCTGAGTGTTGTGTATTGTTTCAAGGATTCTAACAATTTCAGAATCTTGTCACGAATCACGATCTACAGGTACCTTTATAGGGGTTTGTCTACAGGAGATCGCCCCACTTGTGACCAATGCCTACGGATACATGATAAGCTGACAGAAAAAGCTGGTTTGGGATGCATACTCCGCTGCCTTGCAGACACGGTGAATACAGTTTGATCTTCATTACTCCTAAAATATATACTTCTAAGGAATAACCTGCCCATGTATTTATTCTTACATGTATGACCAAATGCAGATTATAGGTTCACCATTGTAATTGTGAAATTTTCATTGACACTCTGTGCAGTAGCTTTCTACTTTTTGTTAAAAATATTTTTTTCCCTTTGAAAGTTTCCATGATATGATATCAATTATTTATGTTTCATATTTCCTTGAGCACTTTTTTGATTCCTCCAATCTTCATGCTGCAAGCCGGTTGCAAGTCCTTTCTTTCCTTTTGGTCAGTTACCGTCTGCAATTACCCTCTATCAGAGGAAGAGAAACAAGTTACCATCTGCAGTCTGCATTGAGGTCTTCACGTTTATTTTAATAAGTGATTTGAAATGTTTATGCATTCCTAGATCATTGCAATAAGCGGTTTTAAGAAAAAGAGACATAGGGAAAGTAATTTTGAACTGGGATGATGTGAGATTAGCCGCTATTTTAAGGACTTTTTCTAACATTGCTTGTGATTTTGCCTCCCTTGTATTTGGTTTTTCTTAGAGCAAGCTGGAACTCTTCATATAAGATACAAAAATCTTGTTTGCATTATGAATATTTAAGCTTTATCTCGAGCAAATCAGAGGGTGGTAGCCAAATTTCTTTTCTGCATTATCAAAAATGAATAAACAATGTAGCTGATTCTTAGATGGTCATTGAATATAGTCTCTACGTTAAGATGAATTATTGGGGAATGTCAAAAGAATAAGCATCTTGACAGCTGGTATTTGTCACATTTGAGATTTTAGTTGAAACAATACATACGTAGCCATTCAATTCAAAGCTATCCCTTTTCTTTACAGGATGCTTCGGTCTCCTAACAACCTTCATCTGTGTTCCTAAATTAATATATCTTATTGTTATAAAATAATATCAATGCTCAACAGTTGTCCCTTAGGAAATCCAAATATAATATATTCTTTATATGGTTGTTTAATTAAGATAAAGATCTTGCCAGCTTGGTCGAAAGAGATCTAGTTGAAAGAATCTCACTATGGTCTAAAGAACTGAATCAGGGACTCCAAGATATATATATATATATATAGATATTTTAAGGTGGGTTTTATTCTAAATAATCAAATGGACCCATAAATTTATGAATTATGAATAGGGAAAACTTGACCCAGAAACGCTATCTTAAAGTTTTCCATTTTTTGGTTTAATAGCCTGT
>WYDK02118158.1:896769-906832 GCA_009867345.2 Toxicodendron radicans
CACCACCACCACCAGGTCCACCACCACCAGTAGTCCACCAAGTACCACTCCGCTACTTATAATAGAATTAGTCATACATTAACTAAATCTTCTCATTTATGGAAAGTTAACCACAGTCACATAATAATAATTCTAATAAAAATTTTCATTTCCATTCTCTCTCTCTTTCTCAATTCTCATTTCACGTAAAATCACCCCCAAAATTCAACTCATCATGATCGAATAATTCAGATCTGTGAATGCATTCCATTTGCATTCACTGATCCGTTTCATCATCATGTCAGCTTCTCAAACCCTAGGCGGACCTTCTCGCTGCGGTCGCGCTCTCGGTCCGTATCTCGACAAAATCATCAAGAACGCTGCCTGGCGGAAACATTCTCATCTCGTTTCTTCTTGTAAATCGGCTCTCGATAAGCTCGATTCTGTATCGGATGATCCCTCTCATGTCTCGCCGCTCTTCGGCCTCTCTCAGACCGACGCCGAATTCGTTGTTAAGCCTCTGTTTCTAGCCTTGGAATCGGCTTACCCGAAAGTTGTTGAGCCGGCTCTTGAATGCGCCTTCAAATTGTTTTCCGTTGGATTAGTTCGCGGTGAGGTTGAGGTGGAGTCTCAAAATTCTGGTAATTCTAGTTCTGTTGTTTTTAAATTGATTGATAGTGTTTGTAAGGTGTGTGGAATTGGAGAAGAATCGATTGAATTGGCTGTGCTTAGAGTTTTGCTGTCTGCGGTTCGATCTCCTTGCTTGTTGATTAGGGGCGATTGCTTGTTGCTTGTTGTTAGGACTTGTTACAATGTGTATCTTGGTGGATTGACTGGAACCAACCAGATCTGTGCCAAGTCGGTTCTTGCGCAGATTATGTTGATTGTTTTTGCTAGAGTGGAGGAGGATTCAATGGATATATCAAATATTAAGACCATATCTGTGAATGAATTGTTGGAGATTGCGGATAAGAATTTGAATGAAGGGAGTTCTATTCATTTTTGTCAGAATCTTATAAATGAGGTTATGGGAGCTAGTGAAGGGGTTCCGGATGTCAAGTTCTCACAGAAAAATGTAGCGACGGATTTGTCGAATGGTGATTCTGAGGTGTCGAAAACTGATGAGAAAGGTGAAGTGGATGAAGGACTAGGGAAAGATGGAGGGGAGTCCAGTGTTGACAGTAAGATTAGGGAGGATGGTTTTGTTTTGTTCAAGAATATTTGTAAGTTATCCATGAAGTATTCATCACAGGAGAACCCGGATGATCAAATCCTTTTGAGGGGGAAGATTTTGTCTCTGGAGCTGCTCAAGGTGATCATGGATAATGCCGGTCCAATATGGCGCTCGAATGAGAGGCAAGTTATAGTTTTGCTCACTGAATATTGTGATGTCACTTGTTACAGGCTATTATTCTATGTTGGATGCTTTTTTTAAGATGCCTTATAATATTTCCAGTGCGCTTTCTGATACTTGCTTCCATTTGCTTGTGTTTTGTGCTGTATACAATCACAGAAGAGATAATGTAATCATAGTTGATTTTTTTTTGTTTATTCCTTTTCTCTTTTTTCACCTAGCTTTTTTTCTATTAGTTTATTAAGTGATTCAGCTGGCTCTATATGATGATGAAAAGCATGGATTTGTATTAAGTATTAACTAGCTGTAAATGCTGAATTGTAAGAAATTTGATATTTCCTTTTACTTGGCACAGGTTTCTCAGTGCTATCAAGCAGTTTCTCTGTCTATCATTGTTAAAGAACAGTGCATTATCAGTTATGGCTATTTTCCAACTTCAGTGTTGTATTTTTACGAGCTTGTTATCGAAATATAGATCAGGGCTCAAAGCAGAAATTGGTATATTCTTTCCCATGCTCATCCTCCGGGTGCTTGAAAATGTTCTCCAGCCAAGTTTTTTACAGAAGATGACCGTCCTTAACTTATTGGAGAAGATTTCCCACGATTCACAGATTGTCATTGATATATTTGTGAACTATGACTGTGATGTGGATTCTCCAAACATATTTGAAAGGTATTACACATCTACTAGTCTTATTTGTATTATTTTCTTTTTAAGTCTCATTTACAAGTGGAAGTAATCATTTGTTAAAGATCAATAATAAATTCAGCACTATGTGAAAAGATGGGCATGTCCTAGTATGTATAGGACTTAGTAGGTGTACTTTGAATAATGACAGGTTTTATCAGTTCTCTTTAATTATTTTCATGTTCCCAATCTATATATTTTTGCTTTAGAATGAGTGTAATGCACTCTTTTCAGACTAGAGTACTCCTTTACTACCATTATGAATTGTTCAATAGTGAAACTCTAATATCCAATGATTTCCTCCGCGGAATACATTACCTGTCACTGGTACAGGGCTTGACTGAATGCTTTCAGCCATCTATAAATCACACATAAATAAAAAGTATGGCATTTTTTATGAAGTATGTAGATGTAATAGTATTATACAATTATGAGTTTTTGAAGAACCTTTAAAGTTACTTTTATCCTTAATTAATTTAATATCATATGGTATTTGATACTTTGTGCATATGAAAACTGCTATCATGACTTCAGAGGTTGCATGTTCAGATATATTTTGATGCTTATGGAAGTGGAACAAACCTATCTATCTTACAAAATTGAGTTTTTAACTGAGTTATAGCAAGCAACAAGGAGAGAAAATGGCCGTTCAATAAATGGCTGTTTTCAGCTCGCTCTTCGTAGAAATATTCAATTTTGAACTAAAACCTCTGAGAGATGAGAATGTCAAGACCATGAAATAGCCAAGGGATCATAACTTGTCCATTTAAAAATAATATAAAATTCTACTGGCATATGAATTTTAATCTTCCTTTTTCTCTTTTACTTATATAATCCTATTTTAACCCAGCAAACAACTCTTTTAGGAAAGATATTGGCTTGTTTGAAGGTGATGAGACCCAGGTAACTGTCTTGGGTTGTTTGTCCTTATAAGCTGGGTTTGAGGATTCCGTTGCATCTTTATTGGTGGCCCACTATTGGTTCGTTTCCAAATTGGGACATTCAATGAAGAAAAAAGTATTTTCTTGAAATGAAATGAAAATAATCTATAGATTTGTCATCACTTGTTTTGCACTTTTCTGTTATTGGGCTAGTAAGTTAAATATCTTTAGAACTTGAATGCCCTAATCTGGTGCAACATCTCTCTCTCTCTCTCATAAGTACGCTATTCTATTAGTGATGATATTGCATTTTCGTAAATGTATTAAAACCCTTATAATTCCATCAGATATTTGCAGGATTGTCAATGGCCTTCTGAAAACTGCTCTAGGACCAACTCCTGGTTCAACTACAAATTTGACTCCAGCCCAGGATATTACCTTCCAGTATGAATCAGTGAAATGTTTAGTTAGTATCATTAAGTCAATGGGATCTTGGATGGACCACCAGCTGAGAATAGGAGATTCCTATTTGCCTAAGAGCTCTGAGAGTGATACATCAACAGAGAATACTTCGATTCCAAGCGGAGAAGACGGAGCTGTCCCTGACTATGATTTTCATCCTGAAGTAAATTCTGAATTGTCAGATGCTGCTACACTTGAGCAACGAAGGGCTTATAAAATTGAACTACAGGTTGGTATTTCTTCAGTTAGAGGAGAATAATGTAGTTAGCTTTTCAAACAATATATATATTCATGAAAATAAATTAGCATGGTTCATCTTGTAGTGACAGCTTTATTGTATTACTTGCAGAAAGGTGTATCACTGTTTAATCGGAAACCATCCAAGGGTATTGAGTTTCTAATAAACACCAAAAAGATTGGTGGTTCTCCAGAAGAAGTGGCCACTTTTCTTAAAAAAACCACTGGTCTTAATGAAACCATGATTGGTGATTATTTGGGTGAAAGGGAGGAATTTTCTTTGAGAGTTATGCACGCTTATGTCGACTCGTTTAACTTCAAAGGGATAGATTTTGGCGAAGCAATAAGATTTTTCCTAAGAGGCTTTAGGTTACCTGGAGAGGCACAGAAAATTGACCGCATCATGGAGAAATTTGCTGAGCGCTACTGTAAATGCAATCCAAATTCATTTAGAAGTGCAGATACTGCTTATGTTCTTGCTTATTCTGTGATACTGCTCAACACAGATGCCCATAATAGCATGGTGAAAGATAAGGTTTGCTTGCGGAATTTGTTTGTTTTTGTCTTCTGCACACATTTATGACTTGTGAGCCTTTATTTGTGGAGTCAATTTTTCAGTCATCAGTTACCTTTTACTGAACTTGGAAAAGTGGGCTATATATTGTTTGAGTTATGAATCTATTATATACATCTTAAACTCTACTTACCTCTGTTATGTATTGGTTGACTGTCCAGATGACAAAGGCAGATTTTATTAGGAACAACCGAGGAATAGATGATGGCAAGGACTTACCTGAAGAGTATCTAGGAGCCCTTTATGATCAAATTGTGAAAAATGAAATTAAAATGAGTGCTATCTCTTCTGCTCCACAGAGCAAGCAAGCGAACAGCTTGAATAGACTTTTGGGGTTGGATGGTATACTCAATCTAGTAACTGGGAAACAGGCTGAAGAAAAACCGTTGGGTGCAAATGGCCTTCTCATAAAGCACATTCAAGAGCAGTTTAAGGCAAAGTCAGGAAAATCAGAGTAAGCTGTTCCCAAACATTCTTAATGATTGATAATTTTAAGATATATTATTCATGGAACATGTCAGTCATCTTTATGAAGGTTATCTGGGCTCAAGAAAAACTTGGAAATTTGGCCACAGTTCTAGTAATATACTATTTTTGCTTGGAGATTTTCTGAATGAGCTTGGTTTAAAAATGACTCCTGTTTCCCTGTGTATATTTTGTCCCTGCCATTGGTTCCTGTAAAATTTGTGCTCTTTTCCATGCCAAAGGTTGTCACGATTCAGTGGAAAATGGATCATTTATAGGCATTGTATGTCCTGTCTATTTGAAATTGTAATTAGTTTTTATCATCTGATAAATTGTAATAGAAGGATAGAAATTTAGGTGCTATTTCTAAGAACAGCTATGTGCAGAAATTTTGACCCAAAAAAGCACATGCTGCACTTTGTTGTGCTTTTATCTATTCCCGCGAAACGCTTTATATTTTGGTAGTATTACTAGTGTTATAATTCCATGTCACCTTTGTTTTTTTATTATCCCTAAAGTCTTGTGAAAAACATCTAGATATTGTTTCTCATGTAGTAGTAATAAATTTTCAATTGGTGTTTCAGGTCTATATATCATGCTGTTACTGATGCTGGAATATTGAGGTTTATGGTGGAAGTCTGCTGGGGTCCTATGCTGGCTGCATTCAGTGTGACTCTTGACCAGAGTGATGACAAACTTGCTACTTCACAGTGCTTACAGGGTTTTCGACATGCTGTGCATGTCACTGCAGTAATGGGTATGCAGACCCAGAGAGATGCTTTTGTTACATCTATGGCCAAGTTTACTTATCTCCACTGTGCTGCAGATATGAAGCAAAAGAATGTCGACACTGTAAAGGTAAGCATTTATCCAATATTTAATGACTAAATAAGGAAATCTCTTTCCATAGTTTTGTTATATGCATCAGAAATGTATGCACATATGTTTTTCTTTGATTGTACCATAAAAAAAGTTATGTTGATCAAATGATCATGCATCATGCTTTTATACTTTCATTCTCATTGTTTCTGGTGATATTCCTGGTCATCTGAAAAATTGAAACAGTTATGTTCAAGTAGTCGAAAGTATTCCTAAGAATTTAACTTTTAAATATGAGTGAAAACCGTACTCTAAAGGGACTAGTTAATACCTATATGTGGTCTTTCTATTGCTTTACACGTGTATTTACTTTGTGCAGGCAATAATATCAATTGCCATTGAAGATGGTAATCATCTTCAGGAATCCTGGGAACATATATTGACATGCCTTTCTAGAATTGAGCATCTTCAACTGTTAGGAGAGGGTGCACCAACTGATGCATCCTTTTTCTCCGGTTCTAATGTTGAAATAGATGAGAGAACACAAAAATCTATGGGTTTTCCATCTCTGAAGAAAAAAGGATCGCTCCAGAATCCATCTGTGATGGCTGTTGTCCGAGGGGGTTCATATGACAGTACTACTGTTGGAGTCAATACCCCAGGACTGGTAACTTCAGAACAGATTAATCACTTTATCTCAAATCTGAATTTGCTGGACCAGATAGGAAATTTCGAGTTGAACCATGTTTTTGCTCATAGCCAAAGGTTGAACAGTGAAGCGATAGTAGCTTTTGTGAAAGCACTGTGCAAAGTTTCTATTTCAGAGTTACAATCTCCAACAGATCCTCGTGTATTCAGCCTCACAAAATTAGTTGAAATTGCGTAAGGTTCTTCACATTTTAGTTAAGTTTTATTTTTCCAACATAATATCATCTGCTATAAACCTCATTGAATGATAAATAAAGAAATATCATCTGCTGCAAGCCTCACGATTGTCATTGTGAATAGAATTGTCAGACAGGACTTTTATGTTTCAAGGACAATTCTTAAAATGTGAATAACCGCAATGGAGTTCAATCCGATAAAGTTTGTTGATTAGTGTATATGAGGTTCCTTGGTCCTCTCTCATTCCACCTCCCGAGGCGTAGACATAGATTCATTGTAAATATATGTTTGACCCTTTTTGGCGATGATTCATGTTATCTCTATTAACAACATTGCTATTACTGCAGGCATTACAATATGAACCGCATCAGATTAGTTTGGTCCCGTATGTGGAATGTTCTCTCAGATTTCTTTGTGTCAGTTGGTTTGTCAGAAAATCTCTCTGTAGCAATCTTTGTTATGGATTCACTGCGGCAGCTCGCTATGAAATTCCTAGAGCGTGAGGAATTGGCAAATTACAACTTCCAGAATGAATTTCTGAGACCATTTGTGATTATTATGCAGAAAAGCGGTTCTACTGAAATTAAGGAATTAATTGTTCGGTGCATTTCCCAGATGGTCCTTAGCCGTGTTAGTAATGTGAAATCCGGCTGGAAAAGTGTTTTTATGGTATGTTAAAGAGCAATGTTAAAGATTTATGGTGTCTTACATGGTCTTAACTCACGTAGAAGTCAGGAATAGTTGGCTTTGCTGGGGGCTTGAATTGAAATTTTTTTAATTCATTAAAAATCATAGCTGAGACTTCCATACTTTAATATGTTGTTTTGATTTCTTAATGGGTGATGAAATTTTGGAAATGAGGACTGGCTGGAGCTGTAAACCCTGTTGATGATTTTTTTCTCTAGCTCATTTTTAAATTAAAATCTATCAAACTTTAAGTTTTACTTAATTCTTCTATCAAAAGTTAATGTATTGCAATTGTTCATGATTATTTAAATTTTGAGCACCTGGACTCCATATAATATCTTCAAGACTTCAACCATTATGATTTGTTATTAGTTTAGGTGCTCACATGGGTATTTGATGGGACTCTTGCATTACTTTTTTGTGGAGTGATTATGTGATTCAGCTTTATACGTGGTAACATTTATTTGTTGCTAAGTATATTCTGCCCTTTTTTCAGGTTTTTACAGCTGCTGCAGCTGATGAGCGGAAGAATATCGTCTTGTTGGCCTTTGAGACGATGGAGAAGATAGTGCGGGAATATTTTTCTCATATAACTGAGACGGAGACTACAACTTTTACTGATTGTGTTAAATGCCTCCTAACCTTCACAAATAGCAGATTTAACAGTGATGTTAGCCTGAATGCTATTGCCTTTCTCCGGTTCTGTGCTGTGAAACTTGCGGATGGCGGTCTTGTCTCCGATGAGATGAGTGGTTTTGATGGTTTATTCAGTTCTGAAGCAAATCACGATGCTTCAGAGCTTCAGAGTTCGGCCAATAAAGATGATCATGCATCTTTTTGGGTTCCTTTGCTCACAGGTAACCTGCTTTCATGTTTTGCTTCCTATCAAACACCATACCTTCTACATGGCAATATTTTTTTTTATGGATGGAAACAGCTGCTTAATTGGTTGCATGCATCTAATAGAAATAAATTGATTTTGGTCATATACACACTAAATTTGCCGTCAGACTCTACCTCATCAGTTCACTCTTCCATTAAGAAGACTGCACATTAATGGTTCTGAGTTATATAAGCAAAAATAACTTTCCCCTCTTTCTTCTGCCTTCGTCTATGCACTGCTATTCAGACATTATATGCCTATCTGACGGGCCATACCTAGATACTCCTTACTGAAGATTATGTCACGTACATAATACTGATGGAGTTCGTGTTACCTGTTGCTTTTTCCTCATTTTGAACTAGCCTTTGTAGCCTATTCCATGCATGGTTGGACATTGGGGCATTTTTTACCATTTTTGAGGATAACATGATTTGGAATAGTCCGTTGTCTAGTGGAGATTTGTTTGAAATGGAAGAAAGAATGATTGAGAAAAGCAGTACTTCAGTTAGGGGTGATACCAACTCCCAAAGTCTGAAGGGTCTAAGATAGTGTAGAGGCAAATTTAGGGAGTTATTTAAGAAGATTGATGTGCCTTCTCTTTCAGAATTTTAAAATAAGGGTGTTTCTGTTTCAGGTTTGGCCAAACTAACATCTGATCCCAGATCAACCATTCGAAAGAGTTCTCTGGAAGTGCTTTTTAATATTCTAAAGGATCACGGTCATCTTTTCCCTCGGTCATTTTTTATTGGTGTTTTTTCTTCTGTTATTTTTCCGATATTTAATTTTGCGAGTGACAAGGGAGACATTCTTGTAAAAGATGACCAGGACTCACCAGCTTCACAATCTCCACGACCTGAAGGCAATACATGGGATTCTGAAACTGCTGCTGTTGCATCACAGTGTCTGGTTGATCTATTTATCTGTTTCTTTGACGTGGTGAGGTCTCAACTACCACATGTGGTATCGGTTTTGACAGGATTTATTAGAAGTCCTATTCAGGGTCCTGCAAGCTCTGGAGTTGCTTCATTGTTGCATTTGGCTAGTGAACTGAGAAGCAAACTTTCAGAAGATGAATGGAGGGAGATTATTTTGGCTTTGAAGGAGGCTGCAGCAATAACATTGCCAAGTTTCATGAAGGTCTTAAGAACCATGGATGACATTGAGATTCCAGACGGTTCTCAAAGTGATGCTGACGTTGAAATGAATTCTGAACATGGGTCGAACAATGATGATATTGAGGATGATAAACTACAGACTGCAGCATATGTGGTCTCAAAAATGAAGTCTCATATCACTGTGCAGCTACTCATTTTACAGGTCCTCTCTCTTTCCATTCCATGTTGTTCTCTATATATAGCCGTTCACTCTCCCATTCATGCATTTATATGCATGCGTTTTTAGAATTCTTTTAGCACCGCATGAATGAGAAATAACCATTACATTGCAAATGCCCCTTTGTGTATCTGTTGGACATTCAGTGACTTTGGACAAAATTTCATTAAGGTAGATTTGTTTGATATTTGATTTGCCACGTAGATCTTATTTTCTTTTATCATTTCAGGTCGCGAGTGATTTGTCCAAGATTTGCATACAATCCTTGTCAGGAGCCAGCATCAAGATTCTTCTCGACATATTTTCCTCTGTTTCCTCGCATGCCCATCAATTGAACTCAGAGACAATTCTGCTGAAGAAACTGCAGAAAGTGTGCTCTGTATTGGAACTCTCCGACCCTCCAATGGTTCATTTTGAGAACGAGTCATACCAAAGTTACCTCAACTTCCTCCAAGGTTTGCTCAGAAACAGTCCATTTGCGAGCGAGATGAACATAGAATTGCATCTTGTAGAAGTTTGTCAAAAAATACTTCAGATATACTTAAACTGCACAGTGTCTCAGCCGAAACCAGGTAAACAGCCACGGGTGATACACTGGATTCTTCCGTTGGGTTCGGTGAAAAAGGAAGAATTGGCAGCTAGGACGTCGTTGGTGGTGACGGCATTGCAAATGTTGAGTGGTTTGGAAAGGGATTCATTTAGGAAGTATGTCTCAAATTTCTTCCCATTGTTGGTAGATCTTGTGCGGAGTGAGCATAGCTCAAGAGAAGTTCAACATGTTCTTGGCAACATGTTCAAATCTTGTATAGGCCCAATA
>WYDK02118158.1:915392-934218 GCA_009867345.2 Toxicodendron radicans
GGTTTTTCTTGCACTGGAGACTAGTGAATCCAAATCCTGATGCATTATGGTTGTGGGCGATGTCAATTACTTGCGAGCTTTGGTTTGCTTTTTCTTGGATTCTTGATCAAATTCCCAAGCTCTGCCCAATCAATCGTTCCACAGACCTGGTAGCCCTCCGTGACAAGTTTGACATGCCTTCACCTTCCAATCCTACTGGCCGCTCTGATCTTCCTGGTGTTGATGTGTTTGTATCCACTGCTGATCCTGAAAAAGAGCCACCCCTTGTCACTGCCAACACTATTCTTTCGATTCTTGCCGTTGATTACCCGGTAGAGAAGCTTGCGTGTTACATTTCTGATGATGGAGGTGCCCTTCTTAGTTTTGAGGCCATGGCTGAGGCTGCAAGCTTCGCTGATTTATGGGTTCCATTTTGTCGAAAACATAAGATTGAGCCAAGGAATCCTGAAAGCTACTTCTCCTTGAAAGTTGACCCTACAAAGAATAAAAGTAGGTCTGACTTTGTCAAGGATAGAAGGAAAATAAAGAGAGAGTATGATGAGTTCAAAGTGAGGATTAATGGACTACCAGACTCAATCAGGAGGAGATCTGATGCTTTCAATGCAAGGGAGGAAATGAAGATGTTGAAACATATGAGGGAGAGTGGGGCTGACCCTACAGAGCCTTTGAAGGTCATCAAGGCTACATGGATGGCTGATGGCACTCACTGGCCTGGGACTTGGGCAGTTCCTTCCAGTGAACACGCCAAAGGTGACCATTCTGGTATTCTTCAGGTATCATCATCTTATACTTGAAATTTTAATTTCTTTTTCTTGTAGCCATGACCATGTTTTTCATTTTCATGTGATTATAATTCAATCTTCCTAACAGGTAATGCTGAAGCCTCCTAGCAGTGATCCTCTGCTGGGAAGTGCAGATGATGATAAGATCATAGACTTCACAGATGTAGATATACGCCTACCTTTATTTGTGTATATGTCACGTGAGAAACGACCAGGCTATGATCATAACAAGAAAGCTGGTGCCATGAATGCTCTGGTACGAGCTTCAGCAATTTTGTCAAACGGACCTTTCATGCTCAACCTTGATTGTGATCACTACATCTATAACTGCAAAGCCGTTCGCGAAGGAATGTGCTTTATGATGGACAGAGGTGGTGAAAATATCTGCTACATTCAGTTTCCACAGAGATTTGAAGGCATTGATCCTTCTGACCGATATGCTAATCATAATACTGTATTCTTTGATGGCAATATGCGTGCCCTGGACGGTGTGCAGGTAGATAGATATATTTCTTTTCATTTTGGTGTCTCCCTAACGTTTAAAGATCATTTACTAATCAATAACTCTTCACTCTCAGGGTCCTGTGTATGTGGGAACGGGGACCATGTTTAGGCGATTTGCGCTGTATGGATTTGACCCACCAAATCCTAACAAGACGCCTCAAAATAACTCCACTGATATGCATGCCTTGAGTCCCACAGACTTCGACTCCAATCTTGATGTGAATCTACTTCCCAAGCGATTTGGAAATTCTACAATGCTGGCTGAATCTATTCCCATTGCAGAGTTTCAGGGCCGACCTCTCGCTGATCATCCTTCTGTCTCCTATGGACGTCCTCCTGGTGCTCTTAGAATCCCCAGGGACCCCCTTGATGCTACTACAGTTGCTGAAGCAGTCTCTGTCATTTCTTGTTGGTACGTTTCTCTATTTTGAAATCAATTACATAGAACTTCAACTTATGGCCCAAATCTGGAGATTCTTTTTGCAAATGACAGGTACGAGGACAAGACAGAATGGGGTGAGCGAGTGGGTTGGATTTATGGTTCCGTCACAGAAGATGTGGTGACAGGCTACCGTATGCACAACCGTGGATGGCACTCTGTGTATTGTATCACCAAGCGTGATGCATTTCGTGGTTCAGCTCCTATCAATCTTACTGATCGACTCCATCAGGTGCTGCGGTGGGCAACAGGCTCAGTCGAGATTTTCTTCTCCAGAAACAATGCGTTTCTTGCCACTAGAAAACTCAAGTTCCTGCAGCGCCTGGCTTACCTGAATGTCGGCATCTATCCATTCACTTCAGTGTTCCTCATTGTGTATACCTTCCTCCCTGCACTTTCTCTGCTTTCAGGACACTTCATCGTGAAAACTCTAAATATTGTGTTTTTAGTGTACCTGCTAATTATAACTATTTGTCTGATCGGGCTAGCCCTTCTTGAGGTGAAGTGGTCTGGTATAGGATTGGAAGAGTGGTGGAGAAATGAGCAGTTCTGGCTCATCTCTGGAACCAGTGCTCACTTGGCTGCAGTTGTCCAAGGTCTTCTTAAAGTGATGGCAGGGATTGAAATTTCTTTCACATTGACTACCAAATCTGCAGCAGACGATGATGAAGACATTTATGCAGACCTATATGTAGTGAAGTGGAGTTCCCTGATGATTCCACCAATTGTTATAGCCATGATAAATATAATTGCCATTGTGATAGCATTCTTAAGGCAAATATATAGCACAGTACCACAGTGGAGTAAGTTCATTGGTGGAGCTTTCTTTAGCTTCTGGGTGTTGGCTCATTTATACCCATTTGCCAAGGGCTTGATGGGCAGAAGAGGGAAGACACCAACAATTGTATTTGTTTGGTCAGGTCTCATTGCTATCACACTTTCCTTGCTCTGGATTTCCATTAGTCCACCTGGAAGCGATGCAGCGGCAACAGTTGGCGGTAGTGGTTTCCAATTCCCATAAACTGGGATCAAATACTGTTTTTAACTATTTTTTACTTCCATTCCTATACAAAGTCAGAGGTGGAGATTCTACAAGATTCTAATGCCTGAAAATGAAGAAGAAGATTTTGCATTTACCTAGTTCTTCCATTATTCTTTATCTAATCTATATAATGGCTGTAGGTT
Source organism: Toxicodendron radicans (assembly GCA_009867345.2). NCBI lineage: Eukaryota > Viridiplantae > Streptophyta > Magnoliopsida > Sapindales > Anacardiaceae > Toxicodendron > Toxicodendron radicans. Next base: position 918,303 of record WYDK02118158.1, read on the forward strand.
AAATGATAGGGTATATACAAAGGTTTTGTTTTAGTAATGTAACTGAAACTATGTTTTAAACTTTTAATATATTAGTACTGTGCTATGTGCTTCAAACTACAAGTTAAGTTATGTGCTATGTGCTTCAAACTTGTTCACCTTCAGCAGTTTAGGATTGGAGAGGTGAGGAAAGGAACCATACTTTCTGCTGTTCTGTACATTTGAAATGCCTGACTAGCAAATAGCAATAATACTGTACCATTCACTATTTTGCTGGTGTCAGTTCTTATCTGTTCATACATGCAAAACTTATATGATAATTTAAATCAAAGGCTTGGTCAATGCAGTATATACAAAGGAAAATACATTTAACAAACAATTAGAAAGTAAGGGATTTGCAACAATGAGTGATACATGTGTTCTAAAATATAAGTTACTTGTTTATCAAACCATGTTCTGACATACAGAAGCCTGAATGCAATAGAAAGAAGGAATTTGCAGTGAATCGATATAGACTACCTCCCCAAAGGTAAAAGATACAGTGTTCTACATATTTACCTCTCTCAAAAGAAAAAGGAAAACCATAATCTTCCATACCTACCCAACTATGATACTAAACTATAAACATAACTAGAAGCATTCATAAAATAATCTTGACCTTCAACTGCCATTGTGGACTAGTTAAGTATTCTTACACCGCAGAATCAGACTTGACAATTTGATGTTAGCTTGTTTCATCTTCTTGGGGGCAAGCTGAAGGATAAATCCTTGTATGTGGGGAAAGGGACAATAATCTCCACAATCTACATATCTGACTGCTCGAATGGGACACGCACAAACAACTGGCCGTGCAGAGTAACCACAGCAGATGTTTGATGTGGATCAATTCTGGAAGGTAAGCTAACAACCTATTAAAAAGGAAAAATAAATAAATATCATGAGATAGGGTTGTACATTTTCCATATTTAAAACAAAATTATTAGTATGAGAATTCCATAAAGTTTCTTTTTTTTTTCCTCTCTTGCTCTTTTTCTCCTCGTCATAGAGCAATGTCCAGGACCATTCAAAAAGTTCAAAACTAATGAGAAAAAATCACATTAACCCAAGGACTTCATCTTTCTTGAATTGGTTTAAATTATTATAAGATCAGAATTCAACAAAATCCACCTTGAAACCTCATTACCATATAAGTACTCCTATAACCAAACCTATTAAGCGGTACAATTTGGAGAGGATAGACAGTGACAAAGTACTTCTGCTATTTTGGGATATCCAACAACTCAATAAAGAGAGAAGAGATCCACGTTACTTTTCAAGTGACCTAAACATGCTGCAAAGCCAAAACTACTTCACACCTAGCAAGCCACATGCAACTTTGCTAGAGAATTTTATCTTATCAATTGACTAACCTTCTTAAAGGGTGTCACACCCCAGGGATTATCCAGTTGCTCTGGCTGACCAGATATAACCAAGCGTCCTGCTGGATCAGACTGAACATGCACCTGGTTTATAAAAGAACAGAGTAAAAATAGTTCTCAACAGAAGATGGAGCATCAAAATTCAAAAGCAAGCAAAACATTTGTTAAAGTGAGGATTCCACAGCTTTATCAGAAGGTTTCTCCTTGTTTGATTAAATTTTTTACTTGAAATGTATTAATTTTCTGATAACCAAGAAATTTTCCAGCATGAGCATCTGTTCGAAACTAGCGACTACTACCAAACCCTATAACTTTTAGTAGTTAGGACACCAATGAAATATAATATACAAGGTAGGTGATGTATAGGGAGATTTGAACATCATAAATTTTGTTAAATCCCTTGAAACTAAGAGTACATGAACACTAAAATGTGCATTGTATTCTGACGTCAGTCAGTCCATTTCAATACGGGCAGGTGAATATTACCATAACTTTGGCAAAAGCTAAAAGTTAAAGGGTTAAACCAACCCGGCAAGAAGTCAGTCCACCCAACCTTGACATCTAGGTGGTTGGCCAATGTTATAATACAAACAGGTCAACCTTAAGCTCAAATTCCATGACTCTGAGTTGAGACCAGCCTATGAGAACACAACTTTAACCAAATATAATTTTACAAGCTGGGTTTTTCAAATATGGTCAACTCAGCTCATTTTCAGAATAGGGTCGATTGTCTATTACTTTTTCCTTTTTCACTTCATCATAACTGGGAGGTGGCAGTGACTTGATGATCTAGGGCTTTCAGTTTTTGCTGACTTCAGGAGTCCTTTTGGAATGTCCTGATCTATTGATTTTGAATTTCTTTTCTTCAATTGCCTTGGGTTGTCCTCTACATGTCAATCCATACTTTGGAACTCTTGTGCTTACTTTTGTAAATGTTTTATCCTTAGTGTCACATCAATTTCTGCTTTCAGTTAATGGAAAAAACAAACAAACAAACAAAACAAAAAAAATAAAAACAAAATACAACCAAGCCTATACATCCATTTAAATTTTTACCTCCTCTCGCAGAAGCCCAGGAACTAAAGCATATACTTCAAAGCAATCACTCTGCATACAACCAATTTTTCTATGATAGTTATACATCCATCAAAATATTACACTGTCATAAGAGCAACACTAAACTTACAGTTCTTTGCACATTAATCTTCACCCAATCAGCAGGAGGTCCAATATCAATTACCATTGTATCCGATCTGCCACAAGAATGGCAATGAACTCTATATAGTCAGAATATAATTTTATTTATTACAGAAGTTAAGTAGACCAAAAAATAATCACTGATCTTAACTGTGAATTTGCTCCTTTCATAGTAGAAACTTGAACAGTACGCTCAACACTAGATGGCTTTTTACGCTTCAGCATACCTGAGTCAATAAAACCAAGTTTTAGAGAGTAATGGACCAACAACAGACAAATATGCTTTAAAAAATGAGGGACTATGTTGATAATTGAGGTTGCTCAAGACGCTGACAGCGGAATTTGTACCTATATTTTTAACCTGTCTATCACTCTTTGGCGTAGAACTTGAGTTCTTTTCCTAGTTAAGAAAAAATATTTTGTTACCTGAAAACAGTTAACAGAGCACTATGGAAGGGGAAGAGGTTTATTCAAACTAAAATGAAAAAGAAAAAGAATAGGTTTAACTAATAATTCTTATGTCTCCACAGACCTTGATGATTGGCTGACAAACCTCACCACTACCAAGAAGACGCTTAGAATGCCAACCCTGCATAGCACGAGCTGCGGCATCCCTCCGAGCCCTGCCTGATCCTAAAGCTTGACAGCTAACCGCCTGAGATATTCATAAGAATCATTTATAAGTTGCATGACTTTACAGTAAATTCATGCACATGAGCATCATTTTGTGCATAATTTAGCACTACCATGTGCAATAACCTATAAAAGCACAAGGAAGCCCACCCGTTGACAATGATTATCATACCAGCACAATCACCACAAATGCTATACATGGCCCACAAGATCACTGGCTATTCCTTTTCCAGGTTTATCTTAAATACAGTATATTAGAAACACCTAAGTTCATTTCCTTCAGGAAAAAATTGAAGATTGAGAAAACTAGAAACAACAATGAGAAAGGTGTCATAAAATCAAACCTCACTCATCTCCAACCTCAATATACACCTAACATAGATTATTATTCTCATAATTAACTTTATCTTGTTACCCAGAAGTTCATCACGCAAGCTACGTTCAAAATCCACAACCAGTCTAAAGACATGGCTTAAAAGAATCAACAGAATATAGCAGCAAAATCGTTCCCAAAGCTACCACTTAAAACGATAGCAACTAAAAGCATATCCAACACACTCCACACCAACCTACACAAAGAGATGCTTATAACACTATCAACCAACCCACTGAGATTTTACAGCACAGATCATCTTCCATTGTATTGATCATATCAACATGACTGATTCATCTGACCAACACCAACTATAAGTTTTCCCAACCGTCCAATTCTTTGTCATATCCCCTCACAAATCGCAATTTCCAATGCACTCCACAATCCATCAGTGCTTTTATTTTCCAATAAGAGCATTCCTAAGCACCATGTAAATTATTATGTGTAGTGGAGATTTAAATCTATGTAAGGAAATTTAATTCATAAGGGAACAAAAAAATATCAAAAGGGCCTAATTTACATAGGGCAATAACTACTACTTCCACAATACCGTCAATAACAAATCACTTCATGCCTTTGCCTTACTAAGAATGTGAACTATTTTCACCACCAAACTTCTACTCCTAAATCCTCCTTATAGTTTGTGTCCAACAGAGTATCACGAAGAAAATTTTCTCAAAATGTGATATCCAACAACACAGTAGACAAAATCTCATAATATCATTCCTTTCTAGGAATGCAGAGAACGTGATGCTACCAAACAAGACTATAAGGTAAACATGGTGCATCATGATATGCACACCAAATCATAGCATTAAGATAAAACATTTCATTCTTGACACATCAAAGACATGGTTGAAAATCTTTCAAATTACCTGACTTTCAATCCTACTGGGCTCTGTAAGGGAAACATCACGGTAAGAATGCTCACCATCTTGCAATCTGTGCTTTTCATATTCGAGTAGAGCCTGCAAAAGCTGATGATTAGTAAAGATTTAAAGGATGCACATAAGCAGGAGGTTGTTCTTTTTTCCTGAAAGTAAAATTGCAGTGAAAAAACTAAAATCAACAAAGCTAAAGAGTGTAACCTTCTCATAAAAAATTCGGAACGTCCAGGAGACAGTGGTGCATGTCCTATTCAAATGTAAACCATATAAATCAACCATTTATTGACCAACATAACTTTAATTTTTTTAATAAAATAAAAAAACAAAGTGATTAATAGTAATCACTATCAACAAGAGCAAGAAAACAGTAATCAGTGGTGAGTTATAAAACAAATAATGGTTCACTAAACCTTATCTAGGGGAAGTATGAGTATTGTTGTAAGCTTTGGTATCTCAACCAAAGAAAAAAATCACAGAAAAACACACATTGTGATAAAATTCATTTAAACAAATTCATAAGATGAAAATGTAATGCTCCTCATATTTTTCCATAGATATATAGTCATCCTTACTTTGGGGGATTGAATGACTCTCCCACTTGCCTCCACAACTTGCATGAAGTGACCTGCGAATGCCCACAAACATAAAAAAAGCTTTAATACCTCTCCTAATACTTTAAATCACTGAAAAAGAATACAAAGACCAAGTGAACTACAGCTGGACAATTGAGCAGAATCACACACCATTAGAAACTAAATATAATATAGGCAACCAGTATAACATATAACTTAACTAGAGAGACACCGAAATCAAGTTTCTCGGATCAGCATTTGAAATAAATAAAAATCACTTGAACAAGAAAATATTTCAAGAGAGAGAAACCAAACAAACCTCTTCATAGCCACCGAGTTTGATCACAGCTCTCCATAACCTGAGCCAAAAGGACCAGACGAAAACTCTAATAATTAAAAAGCTCTCCAGCAGAGACCATACTCAAACTCAAAAGACTATCGAGAAAAAACATACTTGAGCAAATTCAGGTCCTCTTTGTAGAACTTCGGGTGCTTAAATTCTAGGCTTCTCTCTTTATAGAAATTTTCTACCTCCTTCACAAATGCTGCTTGCTCCTCCTCTGTTCCTGATTCATCACCCTCAGCAACTGGAGGTTCATAAAGAAAGGAAAGGTTTGAGCTTTTCATACCAACTTCACACCCAACATCAACATGAGGATTTGACTCCTTAACTTCACTGTTCGGAGACAACTCCATTTCAGCCACTCCATTCAATTCCAGGTCTTTTTCATCATTTTCAGTTTTTATCTCTGAAGACCTCTCATCCGATGCAACACAATCTAGCTGATTTGATGGAGGCTTGTGACCGCCATCGTCTTTGCTATGAGAAAGTTCATTAGCAGTTTCATCAACAGCTGCAACATCATTCTCCGCTTTAGCAGCAGCAGCAGGTTCAACCAAATCTTTATTATCAACAACTGATTCATCAGCCTTGTCATTTTTATCCACAGACTCCATTTTGGCATCTTCATCTTTGCCATGTAATCCATCCACATTGTCACAAGGTTGAACTTGAACATCAGCAAAGGTTTGGTCATCAACAGAAGCAGGGTTATCATCAGTGGCTAATCCAACACTTTTGACATCACTATCCTCAACATTCTCAATAGAGTCTGGATTTTCTGGTTGAGAAGAAGGTGGGTCTTTGGCTTCAAGTTGATGGTCTTTATGGTTCATATTCACGTCCTCCTCCATATCTTCTTTTCCCTTTTCTTCCTCGACACCACCCATCTCACTATCACTCATCTTAAAAAACAAAACTTCCTGTACATATAAGCTAACGTCAAAACTCCTCCAAAGAGAAAAGAAGGAAAAGAAAGAAAGCCCTAAAAGCCAAAAGCGTCTCTGTAACAATAAAAGAAGAAGACAAGCCGCAGCTAACATGTACAGTAACCTCCTTTAAAACAAAGGGTAAAAGAAAAAAACACAAAGAAACATGATTTATAAACAGAGAAGATGACACATGGTTAGTTAAAAATAACAATGGGAAAAAGAAGAAGAAGAAGCATACTTAGGTTGAGCTGAAACAGAAGGCAGCCGTTTAAGTTAAGTTCAGATTAGTTTAAAACCCTAACGCTGTTTGTTGTTGTTGTTTTGTTTTGTTTTGTTTGAGTTGCAGAAACAAGTGAGAGCGTGGCAGTGTTTGTTTGCAGAGAAGAGAGAAGACATAGAGCAGAGCTAAATTGTCACGCCTCTATTTATCTTTTTCATCTTTCTCACGTGTGTCACTCAACTATCCTTCCATTTTTTTTTTTAATATTTCCATTACCATATCTTTCCAAAAATTTTCATTCTGTTTTACAAGTTTCCTCTTTTCTTTATATATATCCTGACTTTTCTCTTGCCATACCACCCATCCTTTTACCATATTATTTAATTGAAAATTGAAAATTATTGTATTGAATGAGCAACTTTTGTGCTGCATTTCTCTGTTCTTCATAATCCCTGTAGTCAAGAGCAGATTTTGCTGAATAAAATGCACTAATTGATGTTTTGTTTCTTGAAAATGCAACATTGGAACATTGTCCTATAATGCTTTAAGAGGTGAGCCCTATAACTGAAGTTAAATTCAAGAATACTGTTGGTACAAGATTATCCAGAGTGTTTGTCATACATTCTAAACTACAATGTGAACCAATTATTTCACCACAAATGATACAGAATGGTAAGACTTTCAACTTGCCCTACCGATGCTCTCACTCTTTCAAACTAAGCCTCGCATTTTGCACCTTCACTGACAGCTTTAATTTCTGTTCTTCCATGTCTCTTAAAACAGCTAGCAGATTTGTTCGGTACACTTCGCATCGATGATTTATACTCTCCAACTCCGCTGTCATTTCCCGGATTTTCTTTTCCTTCTCATCCTGGACAAGAGAGGGGTGAGAAATGTAAGAGAGAATTGAATTAAGGCATATGACCATAATTGAACTCCAAGTAATGTCATAGACAAAGAAAATCTATCCTCTTTAGATGTTATTCAGCATACTTAGACATCAATATAAGGTCATTCTACAAAATATGTGACACAGACATAAAGAAGAAGAACAACAACAAAACTCAGAGCTGCTACACTGTCCCCCAAAGGAACAAAAATTTCAGCTCTCACTAGTGGAAGTACAATTATAGGCCAACATGAACAATACAAGAAAACAAGCAACTATGATGCCCAACGAAACACTTACAGATACAAACACCATTTAAGGAGGATGAAAACAAAATCCTAAGCAACCCAAAAATTCTCAGATTATGAAGGTTTTATTAATTATGTTTGACACATCCTTGAAAATTTCAAAATTAATTTGCTCTACTTTTTGTTTATGTACTGATGCACTTAGATCCTGCAACTAAGCCAGATACAACTTATCACATGGGCTTTATGAAGTAGTCTATGTTTTTCGTTTTATTATTTGTTCCACACGTACAACACAAATTAAATGAATCCCCCGCCAAGCTAGTTGCTAGTACAAGGGAGATTTCATGCTATACCTCTTGCTTCCACTTCAAGAGATCAAAGCAGATAGGCTGAGTTTACATACACATTGCTGTAATTTCCAATTTATTGCTTTTGGAAAAAAAATTTCTCTTTCAAGCTGTTATTTGAGTTTGGAGGATCTATTGATTCAAGGAATAATAAGCTTGCACAAGTATTCTACATGTAAAGCGTTATTAAGGCCTTACTGGTGAATATTGTAGACTCCAAAGATGGGGTTAATGAATAATGGCACTGAAGTTTGGGTTTAGAGACAATAACTGAGGTATATAAATAAAAATCCTTAAGGGGACAAAAAGTTATTACGATTTGCTTGTATAAATCTGTGACAGCTATTCCCTCTAGACAAAAGCCTCAAGCCCTAATAAAAAAATTATAAACAAACCAAATAATCATCAGAAAATATAGGAGATCTATTATGTTATACACTTCATTTTCAGAAACCGTTCCTCGGATTTAGCAACTCTAAAACTTGTACTTATCTTGCTTGCCTTTAAACAATTAAACGAATCAGCAGTGTATGCAAGCATTTTTTTCTTAAAAATAATGAAGAACCTTGAACTCTTATCAGTTGCAGGGTAAGAGAAACTAACCGTTGATTGAAATGTTGGAGTTCCTTCAGCTGCATGCAACTCTTGGCTACCTCCATTTGTCAAAGTGCTAGTATGAGTGGCTCCTGAACCTTGATTCTTTGTGGCAGTAACCTTACTGGTAGCCTCTCGTAAAGCATCCATTGCCACATTATAAATGTGAATTGATTTTGCCCCTTCTTCAACATATTTGATTGCTTCCTGGCGTAGATTGTTATATCGAACTGTTAAAGACTCTCTAGCATTATTTGCCAATTCAGATGAAGGTTCGTCTGTCACAACTCCAGTCTTGGCATTTCTTGTCCATCGTTTTAATAAATATTGAGAAGGCAACGTAAGAACATTTTTAGCTCTAAAAACTGCTAAAATGTGCCTACAAATTATTCCTGAATATTCAAACATTTTGCAGCTGCAGCTAGCTTTCATCTCAAAAGAATTGAAACTGACAGTTCGAGCTTTGTGGTCTTCACCAAATTTGGCCACACGATACGTTATGATGGCTCCTGAGTCATCAATTTTAGTTGCAGGATTAGCAAGGGTCTCAACCAATTCCTCTTGAAATTTCATGAATGCTCTTCTTGTATAGAGGTTCGCTGCTTGTTTTTCCATAGGAGATGGTGTCTTCAGCACTGGTGTAGTGTTGGTGGTGTCATAATCTGCCTTTAATTCCTTCTCATGCCAGCTCGCTACAGCTTTCTCATACTGTTTTATCAACATCTGTATGGTAGTTGATGCATTCACATACCCATCAAAGAACAAGTTCCCTTCACTTCTGTCAGTAACAGATATCTCTCCGAAAAACGTGTCTTGCATATAAACTGGAACCCACTGTTGCCGAGCATTATACATTGATTGCAGCCATTCATTATCCATAACATAGTATCTTTCCAGCAGTGACTGCCAAGATGACTCAAATTCATCAATTGTCTCACTCTCATTAATACACTTGTGAAATTCAGTTTCAAACATAGGATGTGATTGATAAATTTGAGCCAGTTTCTCCTGTGTTTCTCTAAATATGCCCCATTTACAAAAACGATGACGGGTTTCAGGAAGAACCTGTGCAACGGCCACCTGAATCAACCTATCTGGGTCAGTTGTGATAGAGACAGGGCAGCACCCAGACATCGCATGAAGCCAGGTTTGAAACAGCCAAATGAATGAAGACTCGGATTCATTAAGAATTAGGGCACACCCAAACAACACGGGCTGACCATGATGATTCAGCCCCGTGAAAGAGGCAAATGGAACCCTATACCGATTTGACCTGTACGTTGTGTCGAATATGACAGCATCTCCAAAGTAAGAATAGTTCATCCTAGCTGTTGCATTCGCCCAAAATATGTTTCCACCACTATGATCATTATCACCCTGAGCCTGAACTGCATAATAGAAAGAAGGATTCTCCGCGTGCATCCGTTTCAAGTAGTCCAATACATGCTGACCCCCACCACCAAGGGTCCTCTGTCTGCCGCCACTCATGGACTCCAAAAATCAACTGTACCAGCATGGAACAAATATATAAATAATAAATCAGCAATTCCCAAAAGCCAATACATAAACCTAACACATTTACACGATACATAATATATTAAAAATGAAAAAAAAATATGAGCTTGAACATGCGTAATACTGTTCTTTTCAGTCTAAAACGAGTGAAGCGGAGTTAAGTATGTATTTATTAATATTGTGCAAACTTAGTAATTGGGATTTGGGAATTTAACAAAGGGAAATAGAAAATTATGTGGGAAGCATGTAATTTAGCAGAAAAATATAAAATTTAACGAAAAGGATTGAGGTTTCTGAAAGTAAGTAATAAGAAAGGAAATGCGAAAATGGAGAACTTACCTAAACGAACCGCCAGTATAGGGTTCTGATCGCTGTTATTGGCCTCTCCCTCCGCAAACGATTTAGTACTTGAATTTCTCTTTTTCCAGTTTAACTAAAAACAGAAGAGATACTGTTGCACTTAGCTGTTCGCATAACATACTCTTATTAACTCAATTCGCTCACAGGTTTGTTCTGTTGTGAACCGGGCCCGAACCGGACCCCGAATAAATGAGATATTTCATATTTCTACCTACTTGTGGCTTTATCTTATTTATTTATTTACTTTATTTTATTCCACGTTTATAGTTCAAACTAAAGTTTTTTTTTTTGGGTAACCGGAAGTTTGGGTCAATTTTTGTACACCTCAATTAATCCCTAAAATTTTTTGTTGTAGGACCAGATAAGTTTGACCTCTCAACTAATTCCCAGAAATAAATCAGATAAGTCACCCCAAGTCTTTTAAACATCCTATAAACCTAAAGTACTAGATAAGTTTGGGTTAGTTTCTGTGTATCTCAACTAATCCTCAAACTCATTTGTTGTAAGACTATATAAGTTTGGCCCCTCAACTAATCCCAGGAAATGGACCAGATAAGTCACCCCGAATCATTTGAACATCCTACAAACCCAAAATACTAGATAAATTACAATGTAAGAAAGTCAATGAAAGGAACAAACCTCCCTAACCGGCAAACCAATCCCTTAGGGGTTAAAAAGAGATATACAAAACTAAGTTTACTGATTCTAAAGTTGGATTTTTATTTATTTTTTAGTACTCTGATTTAGGTGTTTCCAAGTGAGATCATTGTGTGGGCTAGTGGTGGGTTATCTTGTCACACTTCCATTTTCATGAACATTTGGATTTTAACTTTTGCTTATCATGAATAACAAATGGAAACCCAACATCTTAAACCATGAAGTGGAAAGACAAATTCTCAACAACATGCCAACTGCCCTCTGTTATGATGAATCTCCCAGATCATGCTAAATTGAAAGGTACATCCATTAAATGACAGACAATAACCCATTTAGCTTTAACTGATATTGTATTGGAAAACGGTTGCCATCTTTATCTGCATTTTCAACCAGTAAATCTTCAAGTTCATCAAGAAAAATGCCCAGTTGAATTTACATATGGAGCAGTTAAATGAAGGAACTATATATAACTTCAAATTGGCAACATATGCATCTAAAGACATTACGTACACTGTACAAGGTAACAGAGTGAAAGGCTAGGCTAACCTATCTCTACACCATCAGCAGGCAAATGTTAACAAAGCCTTGCCAAGGGAGTATTAGAAGTACAGACTTGACATGAAAAGAGAAAATTAAGAAGAAAAAAAAATACAAATTAAAATTGTATTGCATCTTTATAGGCTGTCTTTCATACTAATTTTTATGTTTTGCACTTTTATTGACAACTGTAGCTTATGGTCCTCGATATCTTTTAATACTGAAAGCAGGTTAGCCCGATAAACTTCACATTTTCGACTTGCAAATTCAAGCTCATTGGTAAGTTCTCGAATTTTTTTGTCCATATCATCCTGCAAAATGAAGTCAAAATTACAACAGTCCATACCAGATAATATACACATACCACTTGAATTGCCAGACTTGACCTTGTCGGTAAAAATATGAGGGCAGTATAGCCAACAATAATACATGACAGGAAATGTAGCACTACAACATCAGTAATGATTCAGATGCCACGTCCATATAACTATGAAAGAAAGACTCCCATGAATATCATAAAAATCCTATTCGACAGCCTACTGCTACATGTTGCTGCACTATTGAAAAGAAAAGATTAAATCCTATGAATCATAAATTAGAATTCTTATAATACATACCTTATAAGACTGAAACTTAAATGGTGCAAAGCAAACCTAAATGACAGCTCTATGATACCATTAGACCTGAACAAACAATGCCTTAAACCATGTACCAGCCAATCAATCAGCAGAACATTATGACATGCTGATGAAAATATATTGCACACAGAGGCAAAACTACAAGTTCTTTATAAGTGCAACATTAGCTTTCAGTGTCTTATAGGAGCTCGGCACAAAATCATCCGACTACAAAAATTTATCAAAGCAAAGCATCCTCATTAGAGAGATTTTAAATTGTCACAAAAAAGTAAATAAATATATAAGCAATGCACAATATAACTGAAAAATGATTCTCACCTCAGACAAAGGTTGGCTGGAGACAACCTGATGATTCACACTAATACTAATTGCTCGATTTGCCTCACTTTTGGTCCTCATACGCCCATTCGCCAAGGTAGTTTTCCCATCATTCTTTGACGCCACTGCAACTCTTTTTGCGGCATCTTGCAAAGCAATCATCGCCACATTGTAAGTGTCCACAGACTCTGCCCCTTCATCTACAAATTTGAATACCTCATGACGTAGTGTATTATATCGAACTGTATGAGATTCTAGATAATTGGTATATACATCACTCGCTCGCTCTTCTAATATAACACTGCTCTTAGCATTTCTTGTCCACCGTTTCAAGATATAATGAAATGGAAGCGTAAGGACATTAGTCACCCGAAAGACTGCCAGTATATGTCGACAGAGAAGACCAGAAAACTCAAACATCTGGCAACTACAGAAGGCTTTCATCTCTAAAACATTAAATTTGACATAGTAAGCTTTATGATCCTCCCCAAACTTTGCCACTTGATATGTAATGATCTCCCCATCATCCTCAGCTTTCGATGCCATGAATGTAAGTGTCCCAACCAGCTCCTCTTGAAATCTCATAAACAATTTTCTTGTGTAAAGCTCAGATGCCTGTCTCTCCATAGGAGATGGAGTCTTCAAAACTGGGGAAGTGTTCATTGTATCATAGTCTGCTTTCACTTCTTTCTCATTTCGAGATTCTAGTGCTTTCTCATACAGCTTAAAAAATTGACTAAGATTGGTTGAAGCGTTAACATAGCCGTCAAAGTACGAATTCATACTATCACTTCGCTGAGTTATGGACATTTCTGCAAAAAAGGTATCCCGCAGATATACTGGAACCCACTGCCTGCGAGCATGGTAAATTGTTTGAAGCCACTCATGATCCCTGAGTTCATATCTATCAACCAGAGACAACCAGCAAGACTCAAATTCTTCAATTGACTCAGTCAAGTTAACACATTTATGAAACTCTGCTTCAAAATTTGGATACTTGAGAAAAACATGGGACAACTTCTCCTGACATTTTTTGAAGATGTGCCATTTGCAGAAACGATGGCGAGTCTCCGGGAAAACCTGAGTGATAGCTGATCGTATCACGGCATCATGATCAGTTGTGATTGACACTGGAGGGCGACCAGACATTGCTGTAAGCCATGTGTTAAATAACCAAACAAAAGATGCTTCGGATTCATTGATTAAGAATGCACAACCAAACAGGACAGGTTGTCCATGATGGTTTATTCCAGTGAAAGGTGCGAAGGGCAAGCGATACCTATTGGACCTGTAGGTCGTATCAAAGGTAACAGTATCACCAAAGTAAGTGTAATTAGCCCTAGCCTTTGGATCAGCCCAGAAGACATTGCTCACAGACTGGTCATCATCACCCTGGACAGCATAAAAGAAATTGGGGTTCTCTGCATGCATTTGCCTCAAATAATCTAAAAGCAGCTGAATATCTCCTTCTAAGCTCCTCTGGCGATTATTTCTCATGTAATTCCTACAGTCCACCTCTGTAAATCCAACTTTGCTTATTCCACCATATTCTTTTATTAAGGCTGACATAATCCTACGAGGGCCCATTCCAGCTGCTTGCAAGGTATCAATCAACGTCTTAGCAGGACCGGAAATTTGCCTGTGAGAACGAAGGCAATGAACCTGGTCTGGGGGAACCAGCTCATGATTGTGTTCTTTAACAAAACCAGACACAACCCATTTCCCAGAATCCTGCATTTTAACGGACAAAGATGCTTTGCACCCAACTCTAGTAATCGTTCGAGGTCTCTTAATCTCCCTATCCTTCGTGCGCTTCTCATTCAAATTCCTAAACCCTTCTTTAGCACAAACAAATTGCCTTTGGATAATAGCTCCATCACGCCTGGAACGGCGAGAGGAGCTGACACGAGTACTAAATCCAACACGTCGAGCATAAGAGTTGTAAAAGGCCTTGGCAGCCTCTTCGGACTCAAATTCCATGCCCTCATAAGGTTCAAGATCCAATAGGTCACCCTCAGGAAGGTAAATTTCACCACTCCCAGTATTACCAATATTAACAGGAAGAGGACTATCATCCATGTCCTCTTCATCAACACCTTCATCCCCTTCTCGCCCACTACCCACTCCTCCTAAACCTATATCAAATTCTAAAACCTCACTGTCCATGTCAATCTAATAAAATATACCTCTACAACACAATCTAGCACAAAAATAAAAAACAAACCAAACAACTAACCATTTTTACAGTCTAAACTTTAAGTCTTTGCACCCCACTCTCCCTCCGGTGGATCCTAAGTGTTCAGAACGTCAGCCCAGCAATTGATTGGCGAAGTGGAAGAGTTGATGACACTGACACACACAAAAAGTGAGGCTTTTTTATTGGTGTCTAGGGTTTCTAGTGAAGATTGAGAAGGGGAAAGAAACCCTAGAAGAATCGAAGTTAAATTTGGGAAATTTCACGAGATTGATTAGAATTGGGGCTGGAAGTGATTGAGTTTTAGAGAAATTATTTAATTAGAAGAAAAATAATTAGTTGGAGAAGAGAGAGTAGAGAGAGCAGCGTGGACGGAGAGGTGGGTTCATGTGTTCTACTTTCTAACCTTAACCAGAGTACTATCTTTTGGCCCTACCTACCGTATCTACCGTCTGATCTTATTTTGAGATGATCTGGTGCGTTTATTGTTTATCTAATTTCATCAAATGATGGCAATTTTGTTGTATCTTTTGTAACGTAATCATAATAAATATTGTAGTTTTAAGTGTAAAATTAATCACTAATATTATCTACGCAACTCAACCTCACAATCTTCTGTCATAATCTCAACATGATAATTGAGTTGATAATTATTACATCACTTCACATCACATTCAAGAAACTAAATGATTTTGATTAAACACGAACAGTCGTTTATTAGGATAATTCCTTCATAATGGAACAACCATAAGAAACAAGCGAACAAACGTTTCTCCATAAAGAATAATTATTTTTTCATAAGAAACGATCATTCGTCTCTAAAGAACAGTTTTTCTTATTTAATTAAAGTCGTTAATTGACGTAATAATGTCAACTCAACTGTCACGTTAGGATTATAAAAGAAGGTTATGAAATTAGGTTATAAACATAGTATGTTTTAAAATTAAATGTGTTTTAATAAATGGCTTGGAGTCGATTTTTATTTTCAGATTTTCACTCTCTTATTGCATTAATCATAGAATAAATTTATTAAAGTAAGTATTTTGATTGCACTTTACTTTGATT
>WYDK02118158.1:936938-988966 GCA_009867345.2 Toxicodendron radicans
GAAAGTATCATTTTTAAATATTAATATAATATTATTAATAAAAATAGTATTAAAAATAATATTATATAAGTATTTAAAATGAAAGATAATTTAGTAATCTAAATAACTTACCCATTAATTTACCCTCCCAACCAAACATATTTCGAGTAATACAATATTCTCATATCAAGGTAATTTATCTTTCCGGTAATCTTTTTACTTAAGTAATAAAACATTATATGAATCAAACGGCCCCAAAGGGGTATCAATATGGATGTGTTTGTTTAACTTTTCTAAATATGATATTTGAAAAAGTGTTTTGAGTTGAGTTGAGTTGAACGAAATATAATTGGATTTGAATATTCAATTGTATTTGGTACATTTTTTTAAAAATGTTTTTAATGTTGTTTGGCACATTTTTTTGGAAATATTTAGATTTTTTTAACCCTCTATATTTGTTAAATTAGTTAAACATCCCCCACAATAAAAATTTAAAAATTAACGAATACACCCCCACCCACCCAAGAGGAGAGTCGACGGCCGGCGGTCAGCGGCCAACTGTCCTCTTGTGGGTGGGGATGTATTCGTTAATTTTTAAAACTTTTATTTTAGTAAAATAAAATCAGGAAAAATGTTTTGATTTGAATTTAGAAAAATGCTTTAATAGGACAAAATTTTGATTTTGATTTTTAGAATATTAAAACAAACATGTATTTTACTATTCAAATATGATAAAATTTGCTCAGATGAAGATGTTTGGTTGACAAGTAAAAAAAGACTCCCGGAATAAAACATTACAAATACTGTTTTTGGGGGGTAAGTTGAGGGTAATCTTATACTCTTGGGGGGGATGGGTTGTTAAAACTTACCTCTCCCCTTACCCTTTTTATTCTATTATGCCCTTAAACAGTAAAATATTTGGACAAAATTAGTCTTTCCTTTATTAATTATTACAAAATACCCAACCACCCAAAACTTTAATTTTTAACATAATCACCCCACTTAAAACTTTAATTTGTAACAAAATCACTCTTACCCACCCCAAGCCTAATATAATATTATTAATAATAAAAATAATACTATATTAATAATTAAATAATAATAAAAATAATATTATATTAATATTTAAAAAGAAAATATCAATATAATATTATTAATAAAAATAATATTTAAAAGAATATTATATTAGTAATTAAATAATAATAATAATATTTTATTAATATTTAAAAAGAAAGTATCATTTTTAAAATACTAATCTAATGTATTAATAAACATATAAATATAACATAGTCACTCTCAACCAAACACATTTTGAGTAATACAATATTCTCGTACCAAAGTAATCTATTTTTCCGATAATCTTATTACTAAGTTAAAGAAACATTATATGAACCAAATGGGGCCTAAATACATTTTTTTTTACCCCAAGAGATTGTTCTGGTGGTCAAAGATGTGTGTTTTATTTCTTGATTTCCTGGGTTCAAACCTTGGAGCCACCTACCTCAATGTATAATTGTGACTTACCTGGTTCATTGGGTTTGTAGAATATTTAATGAATTCTGAGGATTTGTTAAGGCATGCATAAGTTGACTCAGACACCCAGGTTACAAAAAAAAAAATTATACATTTTTTAAACTTGGAGGGTACACTTAACAAAAAGTGTTGAATTTTTTTTTTTTTCGAATTATAAATTAGTATATCTTATTCTCCCTACTAATATTCTTGTGTAGCGGGACTCTCTTTACTCCAATGATTTTTTAAGGAAAAAAATTAGATTAAAGAAAAGAAAAAGGGAAATTTTTGGCATTCTATCAAAATCATCACCCACTTAATTATTTAATGTGTGAATAGCAATGTTCAATAAGCTTAATTTGTTTGAAGTTGGTTAGAATTTATGGTGCTTTTACGCTGATAAAATTTTAAAATCTGATTCAAATTGGTTGATTTGTATTATCAGATGAATTTAATAACTACAATCACAACTCTTATCTCGACTAATCCCTGTAAATGATTAATACAATATTTTATTAAATCTTAGGAATTAGAGAGATTCAAACCTAAGACCGTACGTTTTAACCACATATCATAATGTTTGTCCTACCTATATTCTGTTTGTACGAAAATTAATACCATTTAAAAGTAGTGGGTCTAAATATCTTTGACAACAAGGGTTTGTTTGAATTATAAGAATTGATCCCTAAAATTCAAGTAATTTTAGTTTGACTTAAAACTTTAGACAATTATACCAGTTGACTCATCCATGTGTTAAATTCTGGGAAAATTCACTTATAAGTCTTACTTACCAAATAATTAAGGGGTTTTTTTTTTTTTTTTTTTTTTTTTTTTTTTTTTTGTTATAAGGAGGAAATTTAGGGCACGGAAAATATCATTGTCAACAGAGAAAGAGAAAGAGGTTCACCAAAACAACCCACCAACTCTTTACCAACTTTACTTTACTTTGCCAAATGCCAACTACAATGCTGATAGGCCCCATCCCCCCCACTACTTTCCTTCAAACCTTTCTACTAACTATACTTCCCTTAATTTTATATATAAACGTTTTTTTCATATAGATAATCAACAATGGACATGATGATTAACAGGTAAGAATATAAATCACGACACATCAAGATATATATTATCTGTATTTACAGGTGAGTGAGAAATCTATTGATAGTATCAATAACGATAAATAAAAGTACAACATCATAGACCCAATACATTAAACCCGTGTTTAACCAACATTTTTACATCACATGCCTGTAATCCGTCATTCTCTCGTAATTTGAATACTGTTAATAGACTGAGAAATTAAATAGTAAAGGGATGAAGAATCAAGTGGTGCCTATGATTAAATCATACTCGAAGGAGTTTACCCTAATAATAATAATCATACTTGATGTAAGAAAAATTATATGTAAAAATGATGTACACCTAGTATTATTGAATAATAATCAAGAATAAAAAGATTGGCGTCAAATATGTTCCATATGAAATAATAAATATAAAGAAAAAGAGTCAACGACTTTTCCCACCTAAGGTTTGCCTTAATGACACTTTTCCACCCAAAAAATTTTAAAATACCACTTTTTCACCCATAATTAATATTTCATTATTACACAAAACCGATTTCAGTGACGAAAATTCTCTTTGTCACCACCATTTGAACTTCCGCTTTCTTCTCTACAAACATCTCTCAGTCTGATACCTGATTTCTCACTGATTACCAGTCATCGCAAAGCTAGAGTTTCATGTTCTTAGTTGATTCTGACAACGAATATTCAATCGGTCACCATCATTCGATCCACCGACCTCCACTCTACAAAATTCCTCTTACACTGGCTCCTGGTAACTCGTCAAATACCAGTTGAAAAAGAGAAGTGTATTTTGGATATTGACGGAATATAAATTTTAAGTGAGAAAGTGGTATTTTGAAACTTTTCGGGTGGGAAAGTGTTATTAAGGCAAACCTTGGGTGGCAAAAAGTCGTTTGCTCAAAGAAAAAAAAATTGTCAATTATTAAATGAGCCATGGCATGCCAGGAGTGGGGTCTCACATGGGATGAAAAATTGAGACTCATGCTATCTCAGGACTTCACCAACCCCCGACCCGGTTCCCCATCCGGTCCAACCAACCCCAACCGGTTCAATCCCACTCTCACTTCCCATATATACCCCTCAACTTTTCCCATTCCATCTCAGCTTAACTCTCAACTCCAAACAACAAAACAAAAAAAAAAACTTTAATTTTCCATCAATGGCCACCAATGGAGATCAGCAACAGAGCCGGCACCAGGAGGTTGGCCACAAAAGCCTTCTGCAAAGCGATGCTCTCTATCAGTATATACTCGAGACCAGCGTGTACCCCAGAGAGCCTGAGCCCATGAAGGAGCTCAGGGAGATAACTGCCAAACATCCATGGTGGAATTTCTTTCTTTCCAGGATTGTTCCTGGAATTTTTTTTTCTTCTTTCTCTTTTTCTCTTTAACTTTTGTTCTTCTGTGTTTTACTCATCCTGGAATGGTGAAACAGGAACATCATGACAACATCCGCCGATGAAGGACAATTCCTGAACATGCTTCTCAAGCTCATCAATGCCAAGAACACCATGGAGATTGGCGTCTACACCGGCTACTCTCTCTTGGCCACCGCTCTAGCTCTTCCTGACGACGGAAAGGTAAATTTTTTTTTTCTCCTGATTCACTATAAATAAAGCATCCCAACAAGGGATATTATATTAATTTTTATTATTATTGTTGTTGTAGATTTTGGCCATGGACATCAACAGGGAAAACTACGAGTTGGGTCTGCCTGTAATTGAAAAAGCTGGAGTTGCACACAAGATTGAGTTCCGAGAAGGCCCTGCCTTGCCCGTTCTTGACCAAATGATCGAAGATGTAAATTTCACTATCCCAAAAAATGTTTTTCATGTTTTCACTTTCTGTTTTCATTAACTTAAGTTATTGGGTGTGGTGAACCTTAGGGGAAGTACCATGGAACGTTTGATTTCATATTCGTGGACGCTGATAAGGACAACTACATAAACTACCACAAGAGGTTGATTGAGCTGGTGAAGGTTGGGGGAGTGATCGGTTACGACAACACTCTATGGAACGGATCAGTGGTGGCACCACCTGATGCTCCACTTAGAAAGTACGTCAGGTATTACAGGGACTTTGTTCTGGAGCTCAACAAGGCCCTCGCTGCTGACCCTAGGATTGAAATCTGTATGCTTCCTGTTGGTGATGGAATCACTATCTGCCGTCGGATCAAGTGATTGCCTATACTAATTCTCGAGGTTTACAGCAGGTGATTCATACCTCAAAGATGAAGTCATATGTAATTTTTTTTTCACCCCTCTTTTTATCTTTTCCTCTGAAAATAATTGTATTTTCTTATGAATGAACGATATATGATTGAGATATCTTGTATCGAACGGTCCCGATTTAATTTGGAATTAAAAAATATTGGAATTTTCCTTTTTCCTTAAATGTTTTAATAATTAAAAAAAAAACATTTTCTTGTTTAATTATAATTTTGTCGGTTGGTGAGATGGGACACATTAACCTTCCTGTAATAGTAACCTTTTCAAGCACCCTTTTTTTTTTTTAATCCAAAGATTAATATGATTATACCATTTATTATTTAACAATACTCGTACCCATTAAAAATAAAACAAAAAAATTAATTCGTATAATAAAATTTATTTAAAAAAAAAAATTAATGTATTACCTTTGTCCAACACGATAAAGATTCCATGACTTCTTCATCTGAAAATTCCATATATATATATATATATATATATATATATATGAGTGAATCAAAAGTGAACGTGTAATCACTAGTTTTTAATTTTAAGATTTGTGAAGTTAGCTATCAAGCACTCACTTTTAATTCGTATGTTACAAATTTTAAGAGATTAATTATAACTTTTTGGTGTATTATTTAAAAAGTTTTTGAGTTCGATTTATCCGACCCTTAATTTTAGGATCTCAAAAGATTAGTTGAGATACACGTAAATTGATCTGAACATTCTGATTGTTTTAAAAATAAAAAAAAAATTTAAAAGGTCATCAAAATCACGACATGCTGATTGTCGACATTCATCTGTAAAATATTAATTGAATGTACGATTAAATAAAATCCTAACAAAATTAGTACTAGAAGTAGAACATCCGGACTTAAGGATTGGGATATATTTTTAGATATTGATTGATTTGGTTTACCCCACTTTACCAAACTTCAAAAATTGATTGAGATGCGTAAAACAAAGTGTAGTAGACAGAAGATGGTGGTGCGGTTGATGATGACAATTGACACCTCTGGAGATCTACTCACCCACTTTACCCAACAAAAAAAAATTGTGGATAAATTTTTTTTTGTGGAAATTTGGTCACCACCCAAACTAATTAATTGTAAAATCCCAAGAGATTTGCCTTACGGCTAAGAATATTTTTTCCCTTCATAAATTAGGTAATATTAAATTACAAAAGATAATTGGGTGAAAGTTTAAAGTTAATTTTAAATCAATAAATTATATTTTACCACATAATGATGTCGGATAAATGGTGTAAAAGATATGATGTAAACATAGTACTACCCTTTTGTAAATTTTTTGGGTTCGAACATTGGGATCACTTACTACATTATGATTTATCTAGTTTTTAGACTTATAGGATGTTCAAAAGACCCCACTGACGCAGACACTTCGGTACCAATATATATATATAATTATAATAAGATTCAGTTGAATATTTTATATCTAACATAGCCTTCTTTGATATTATTCATTGACTCTAATAACTTAATATATAGAAACATGCATGAACAATATGTTATGTAGCATATTAAACAAAATAGATATTGGTTCAATACAATTGTAAATGATTCAACACAAACAAGTTAAATTTTAATGAGTTTTTTAAATAACAAATATTCTTATGTTAGTGAATTCTTAGAATTTACAGTAATTATTAATTAATGATAAAGGTATTATTTATTTTAATATCTAAAACTTTTAGTTGAAAGATTCGGATCTTGTACGATTTTGTTATTTAATGAACCGAGGGAATAATTGAAAGGATTAATGGGCAAACTCTATGGGAGCGGTATGGTCCCTCTTTATTCTTTTGTTTTATTGAGTTAGCAAAATGAATAAATTTATTGAAACGTACAATATTGAACAAGGGCCCATTTGATAAATAAACTTTATAATTATTATAAGAGAGATCCCACCCAAGGTTTGGCAAAATGACACTTTCCTACCTACTGTCCTTTAACTTTAATTGAATAAGGATATAATAGTAAATTCAAAAATCAGTCAAAGGGTAATTATATCATTTTACGTCTATATATAAACTTAAAAAAAAAAATAATTCAAAAATCAGTCAAAGGGTAATTATGTCATTTTACCTTTATATTTAAACTTTAAAAAAAAAACCTACATTTTCCCCACCCCATCGCCCCAAAATTGCACATGGTTGTCATCTTCTCCATGCGATTCGGGCGGAATTGAATTCAACTAGGTGTGATTCGGTCGAATAGCATCCGATCTCCACACCCCACCATCAAATCGGATTCATGCATGGTACTCCGATAATCTCAAGTCAAAGGATCACATGCACCACCATCCGTTAGAGGATTGTTCCATAGACACTAGGGTTACCATCTATATGAAATCCTCTAATGGGTATGTCTAGTGAACTTGTTCATAAAGCAAAAACACCCATGTGTCTCATCAAACTATCTCCCAATAACTTTGACAAGCGATATCTGTCAACGTCTTTCAACATGGTCGTTTAACATGATGATATCATTATCGTATTATCTGTACCCTTAATTCAGAATAACACTGGGGCTATGAATGTTTTAAGAATGATCATCTTATTTGATCATAAAGTTCTCACTATCAATATTTTAAACACTTGATACTCTCGTCATGATTCAACCAAACTTCGGGCATATACCATTTCATATGATCCTACATACTTATGGTCTAATATAGAAAATGTCTTTTATTATAAATTAATCATGTTTTTCCAAAGAGTCAATTACAATATTATTGACTCTAGGGTACCTACACTGATAGTTGGCACCAAGGTTAGAAGGTAGGACTCGTGGCTCACCCTTGAGGACAATGGCATTTTAAGAGAAGGGGAATGATACGTGTAGAGATGTCATGCTCCTGTCTCACATGCATCACCGACCACATCTTCATCTTTGGAGAATAAACAGGAGCTTGTTCGGCAAACAAACTCCCCGCGTTCCAAGATCAAGTCTTTAGAAGTCTTTTATTGCTTTTCTTAAGAGTCTTTAACTGCTTTCATAGTTACTAACTTGTTATGGGTAATTACCATATCCTAGAAAATAGGATCGGATAAAGAAGTTGTTATTAGGGAGTCTTTATAAATTGGTTGTGTCGTAATAAATGGGAACAGGTTAATATTCTGGTTTTTAGCAATATTAATACAAAACTCCTTGGAGATCCAATCTAAATCGAACAAGATTTCCCACCCCTTCTTATTTTCTTGTTGTTTTAGCAAAAGTGGTCGTCCTGCTTGTAAGGTTTCAAAGGCCTTAAACTCCAAGATGCCAGCCTGGCACCTAACATATTATAAATTCCGACAAGAGAACTTTTATTATTTATAAAATCTTTAGAGACTTCTCGTATTTGATTAAACCTCATACGTCGGAGATGATTGATCTTGAAGTTGGGTAAAACCTAATCAAAACCCAATGATTGATGTTGAAGTTGAAGAGCTGTCCACATTTCTATGTATCAGATTTGTTGGAGGTTCATATTCTGAAATTTGCTTTCATTTAATTAAGGTCCATGAATGAATGTTCGTCAAACTTGCAATTAAGATTAGTTGGTCCATACTTGCATTCTGTACCTGCCATACTTCTAGTTAGATTCAAATTAAAGCGTCAAAGGCTTATGATAAAACATTGAATTAATCGTAAATCAGAAGATGAAGTAAAATTTATTGATCTTGATCTTCTAAAGACGGTGAGAAAATTTTAGTACACCCCAGATCTTATTATTAGACGTGGAAATCTGGGCTGGGTCAAACCTACCTGACGCGGATCGGATTTTGTAAATGGAGGGTCGAGCCGGGCAGGGCCTGCCAATATGTGCGGGCCGGGTTAGGCCCTCACAGACGGATTGTAAAGGCAACCCATCCCGGCTCGGTAACCTTAACCCTGCAGGTTAGTGTGCGGGTTGGGTCGAGCCACCAAATATATATATATATTTTTTTAATTATTATAATTTTTTAAAAATTTAGAATTGATTAATGATTAATTAGTTAGTACATATTAATTTATTAGTATTGATTAATTGATTAATTAATTAAAATTATAATTGATTATCGACTTATAGTTTATTAATTGATTATAATTAATTATAATTGAATCAATTGATGAATGATTAATTAATTAGAATCGATTAATTAATTAGAATCGATTAATTGATTAGTATTGATTAATAGATTAGAGTTAATTAATTGATTGTAATTGATTAATTGATGAATTGATAATAAATGAATCAATTGATTATAATTGATTAATTGATTTGTAATGATTAATTTATTATAATTGATTAAATTATTAGTATTGATTAATTGATAATGATTGATTAATTTTAATTATATGATTAGTATTAATTAATTGATTAATTGATTATAAGTTAAAAAGTTTTTTCTTTTTAAAGGAAAAAAATTTATTTTTTCTGAAAAAGTCAACCCGTCAGGATGCTACAGTAACCCACTGGATTGACAGGTTGTAAAAATTAGACCCAACTCGCCCCCTATGTGGGCCAGGTTAAACCGGGTTTTGAACGGGTTTTTTGGCCAGGTTAGGCAGGTTTTTCCAGCTCTACTCATTATAGCTCATAGGAATCCCAATTTCAACTCACTCATTCCGACTTATTGCGGTTTATAAGAATTCAAGTAATACTATTCATTCCAAACATTTATCCCAAATTTATTAGAATTATACTATTCATTACGAACATTTATCCCAAGTGAGGTATCATCGTATGGATATTATTATAGCAGTCAATGCATCATCATTCATCAATGTCACAAGGGTTTCAGGAAAATCAAATGACGAGTCGATCAGAAAAATGCAAAAGATAGTAAATAAGTATTTTCATTAGTACCAATTATGCACCACCATATTTTGATAGATTAATATTCCGTGGGTTTAATTAGAAATATTGCCCATCTATCATCAATGTCATACAGGCAACAAAAGCTTGTAAATCTTAATACAACTTATCAACATTATCAAATGAATCAGGTATTGATGGAAAAACATCTATCGATAAAATACATTTACGAAATTAGAACAAGAATCAAAACTCTCCCGAGCCAAAAACAGAGAGGAACTCTCATGGATAACAAGTCTTAGTTTTTCAATAATGAGGTTAAACAAGTTGACAAACCTTACAAATCCTATATCCTAGGCAAAAGAATGAAAAAATAAAGATCCAAAGTTGAATAAATCAAACCCCCGGGTCCAATTAGACCCCTCAGATTTAAGTAAAATAAACTTTAGTCCTGAATTAATAATCAAGCGAAAGCTCAACAGGCAGGGCCTGCATTTCTGAGCACCAATAAACCATCATCACTGTAACAAACAAAATCTAGATCCCAGATACTAACCTTACAACAAAACCATACCACACCCAAGCTAATAAATTGGTAGAGGCAGACTGATCCAGATGGTTAGCCTTAATAGCATGTCAAAATCCATGCAAAATCAACTACTATGAACTTCAGAAAAAAGAACCTCCCATAAAGTATACTAATGCGTAAACAGACCATTCTAATTGTACGCTACAACAAGTTGGCTCAACAAATACTGAAATTGTAATTAAACAACAAGATACCTAAATTTACATGACAAGTATCAAAAAAATACCATGATATCCCAAAAGTCGAGCATACTAAAGAAATGCAACGGACGTGGCAGCATATCAATAACCAAAACATGCATTGGAACACAATTCTAGACAAATAAATACTAGAAACTAGTAATATCTGTTACTACTCAAAATAACCATTAAAGAACCCAAGAACAAACACACTAACAATGTAGTACAAAACCATCACATATAGCCATAGTAAACAATGTCTCATCAATATCAAAAAACAACATACTAATGTTTAACAAGCATATAGAAACTTCAAACATTAGACCACAACATAACCTCAAAAGTAATATTCAATAAAAATAACACAAGGGTCTATCATTAGTCTACCACAGAAATAATTTAAATAGAAAAACACTGTAACTATTAATAACATGCCAACATGAATTTAACAACTATAATCATCCATTAAGCTTAAACAAATGATCCATAATAATGAAAATAACAGAGACTAATCAAAACCGCTTAGGACACCAAAACAACAATAACCCATTTCACTAGTATACTTCCCAAGTCTAAATTCCCAAAATTTGATAAAAAGTAAAAACAAACCATAACAGTAAAAACGACAAGTCGTCCGCTCAACGGTAACTCTTCTGGAACCTAGCTCTGGCACCACGACCACCAAACTTCTTGGGCTCGCACCGTCTGGGATCCGCCACGAGCAAGGTCCTGTCGTACCTCACAAGAATGTCCTTGATCTCCTTCTTGCTCTGTTCGTCAACGAACTTCTGGTAAAACGCCACGAGCGCCTTGGCGATGCTCTGTCTAATCGCGTAGATCTGCGACGTGTGCCCTCCGCCCTTCACGCGAATCCTCATGTCGACGCCGGCGAAACGGTGTCGTCCGAGCAAAAGGATCGGCTCGTAGGCCTTAAAGCGCAAAATCTCCGGCTCCACCAGCTCGATTGGACAGCCGTTGATCTTGATGAGACCGCGGCCGCGCTTGCAGTAAGTGACGGCGACGGCGGTCTTCTTGCGGCCGAAACATTGTACGGACTCTGCAGGGGCAGGGGCTGGGGCTGCGGTTGCCATTGTTGTTAGGGTTTTCTTATTCTGGAGGGAGGAGAGGAGAAACCCTAAGCTGACAGTGTGAAGTGAAGGCCGAAAAATGAATTGGAAGGAGGATTATATAGTGAGGGCGTTAGGGTTTTGTTAGATTATGGAAATGCCCTTTGGGTTTTAGAGATTTACGATTGCAGTTGAAACGGTGCGTTTTAAGGAGATATAATTAGAGCTACGCACTTAGCAATAAAAGATATAATTTGCATTACCTTAATAACTAATATATAGTTAATACAAAATTCAATAAATATAATTGTATATAATTAACTAAGATAATTCACTGGATTTTATTCATGTTATATTGGAAAGTTTGACCATCGTCGATGCCCTTTTTTTTTTTTTGAGGCTAAGCATAATGTAGCTCAACGTAATACATTGAGCACAATACAATATCATAAATCAACATATATATTTTTTTTTTTATGTTTTTTCTATATTTTATATCATAATAGCACTTATCATATTAATTTATCATTTATATATTTAGTATTTTACAAGTGATGACATTATTTAAAATTAAGAATTTTACATTATTTAAGACAATATAGAGATTTTATATATGATGTTGTATTAATACCAGAATTTGCATATAATTTCTTAGAGAAATTTGTTTCTCATCTAAAAAAGTTTATTAATCCCTTGCATATGCATCCACACTTGATTGATGTGCCCATTTCTATATGGTAATAGTAATAGAGTTAACGACATTCTCCCCCCCAAAGACACTTTTCCACCCGAAAAGTTTCAAAACACAATTTCTTACAATTGTTAGGATTCGTTAGTAAAATTCATTAAATGGCTTCATATAATCAGTGTAAAAACGAAAATACCCTTTACTATTTGAATCCATACTCAAACCCAAACCCCATCACCTCCACCTCCACCTCCACCTCCACCATCCCACCACCACCGTACCCTAATCCCAACCCATCCCACCTATGCCTCTACTATCATCCCACCATCAATCTTCTCATACAAATCAAACACAAAATCTCCGACGATCTCAACAATCTCTACCTTTTCCTCAATGTTGTCATTGTCCAACCTGCACCCCACCTCCATCATGCACCCATCGGCCACCATCCTACCACCGTTGTACCTCGATCTCAACCCATTTGGCCAATTGCCCCAGATTTAGGGCGAATCTTGCCAACTACAACATCCATCTTCCCTAGTCCGTCACCAACCCTCTAATGGATGAGCCAATCGCTTCTTCCTAGTTTCTATAGCGTTTGCATCGCCATACTTCGCAATCAGTCGATCTCGTTGTTCGTGGTGTCTCAATAGGCAATCAAAGACGTGGGGAAGAAAGGTAAAATGGTTTTATTTAGGGCTTTTGTTTTTTTTCTTAAGTTGATATATATAGAGAGTAAAACGACATAATTACCATTTGATTATTTTTTGAATTTATTATTATGTCAGGATAGGTGAGAAAGTGTCGTTTCGAAACTTTTCGGATGCGAAAATGTCTTTATTCCAAACCTTGCATGGAAAAATGTAATTTAGTACGAATTTAAGTTCAAGTGTAATTAGACAGGAAGTTAACTATGCTAATGACAAGAACCACATGTTGCATTAAATCTGCATAATGTTTGGCGGTTGGTGGTGGGTGGATTATTAATGATGCCCAATTATTGAGTTCAATTAACATCTAATAAATCTGTCTCATTACTTTATTAAC
This sequence comes from Toxicodendron radicans, assembly GCA_009867345.2. Taxonomy (NCBI): domain Eukaryota; kingdom Viridiplantae; phylum Streptophyta; class Magnoliopsida; order Sapindales; family Anacardiaceae; genus Toxicodendron; species Toxicodendron radicans. Next base: position 950,097 of record WYDK02118158.1, read on the forward strand.
TAATTAATTACACTAAAACTCCTCTTAATATAGACTCCTTTCTTTTCACCTGTCTTAAACTTCATATCTTACTCTTTTATTTATAATTTTATATAAACACATGTCAAAATACATAGGAGATTAAATTATGAATATTCAAACACAATTCATATTTTATTAAATGGCTTAATTTAATTTTCTAGTAGGGATAATTAAAGGGCAATGTTACATTTAGAATACAATCTCACAAATTCTCTCATAACCTCTAAGTGACGACCAACTGATACTCAGTTTTTTGTTGATGAATTTTCTAAAATTCAAAATTCAAAATTCATCAACAAAAAACAGAGAATTACCACTTAGGGGCTGTGAGAAAGAGTTTGTAAAATTATATTGTGAGTCAATCTTTATTGGATAACTAAGTATTTTCGTAAAATTACCAAAAACTTTAAAAAATATTACAAAACCCCTTATAAACATACAAAATCTTCTAAAATTATATTAAAAAAATCTTCTAGAATTATTAAAAAAAGAAAAAAAAAAAAACTCCTAAAAATATTAAAAAAAAAAAAAAACCCTACAAAGGATATATGTAAATAAAACATTTATCAAGAGGTTTTTTAATACTTTCTAAAATCGATAACATATTTAAGACTTAACTATCTCTTAAGGCTAATGAAATTAATCCTTATTAAATATATATTTTTTAAAAGAAATACAAGAACTATTTCCAATTCTTAATGCAAGTGGTACAAATATTTAATACTGTTGGCCCAGTTGACAAGTGGAAATCAGCCAATCACATTGTTTTAAAGCTTGGACTAGACCGGTCAATTCAACTGATCTGATCGAGAACAAGATTCTTATTTAGTCCAAGTATATCCTAAATCTGATTATAGTAATTGGGTCAGATTGACCCGTGATACTTAATTATCAGTGTAACCACTAGGTCTGAAAACCGACGTTAATATGACATAATAAAATTTTAGATCTAATAAAATTCTAAAAAATAATTAGAATTAAATTTTTTTATTATGTTATGCTGACATCACTGATCCTACCCTTGACAGGATCAAGGCCCGATCTGGGTCTTACAACATTGGCTAATCACACTCACACCCACCGCCAGACTTAATTAAATAACAACAAAAAGAAATTCCAAAAAATGTGCTATTAATATTATCAAAATACCCAATAAAATACCATAAAGAAAATTAATAAATCATTTATTAAAAACTTATTTCACTAATGACTCTGTCAAGAACTCAAGAGTCAAGATATATAGTTTATAACCAGAATTCTTTAGCGTCAACTGAAATTCAATGAAACCTCATGGTTATTTAATGAAGGCTCTGGATTTGCAGACTATAATATTTATATTTCATCTGACCTCATTTGCCCGCTGCTTATTGGGCCACAGATTTTTTCAATTCACTGGACCACACCTTCCGTCTTCTTCTTCTTCTTCTTCAAATCTCTACGAGAGTAGCTAACTCATTTTGACCCGACTCTTTCTAATGGACTCCCACTCAAACGAACCCGACGAGCCACTGACGCCGGCCGGCCGCCTCTTCCTTCGCCCGGAGATGAACACGATAATCCACTGTGTGGTCGGCTTCAAACACCCCGTAGACGTGGCCGAAGTCAAGTCCACAACCAGAGACTCCCTCATGGTTCAACACCCTCGATTCTCCAGCCTCATGGTCCGCGACTCCCGTGGCTTTGAACATTGGAGAAAAACCCACGTCGACATCGACCGCCACGTCATCGTCGTCGCTCACGATGATAACCTCGTGTCCGTCAATGACTACGTGGCGGACTTGTCAGTGAGTTCCCCGCTGAGTACCAACAAGCCCTTGTGGGAGATTCACGTGTTGGAAGGTCTCAACTGCGCGGTGTTCAGAATTCATCACGCTCTGGGCGATGGGATTTCGTTGATGTCCATGTTGTTGGCCAGCTGCCGGAGGGCGGCGGACACAGAGTCGTTGCCGACTGTGGGGGTGGCCGGGAATCAGAGGGATAAAAATAGTTTGGGAAGGGATTGGAGAGAGGCGGTGGTGGGGTTTGTGAAGATGGTTTGGTTCAGTTTGGTGTTTTGTATGGAGTTTGTGTTGAGAAGTTTGTGGGTTTGTGATCGGAAAACGGCCATCAGCGGCGGCGCTGGGGTGGAGCTCTGGCCGAGGAAGCTCGCAACCGCCATGTTTCGGTTGGAAGATATGAAAGCGGTAAAAAAAGCGGTTGATAATGCGGTAAGCGTTCAAAACTTTAAGTAGATTTATTGTGTTTCCACTTTTCTTTATGAAAATGGTTGGTGGGAAAATATTAAATTTAGGAAATATTTCTTTATTAATTTAATTAATAATATTAACTTAGATTTTTTAGTTGTTGTTTCACTTTCCTTTGGTCATTAGGGTTGGTCGTTTAATATTTTATTAATGTGTTTAATAAATAAATAAAAGCTAAATTTCGTAATTCGTAAAGAGCGAATCTAATGGAACACCTGATCTAGAAATGGACAAAAGCGACCTATAATTCATTGGGGCAGAGTAAACGACTTTTTCCCACCCCAATAGTGGTCTAATAACACTTCCCACCCAAAACGTTTTAAAATACTGTTTTATTAACCAAATCACAATTATGTTAGTAAATTTTACCGTGAAGAAAGGTAAGATTGTCAAAAGTTTGTTATAAATAAGGACATGATGATCAATTAACAAAACCCCATCACCCCCACCTGTTTGCACCACTAATTGTCGACCAACCCGATTGTGTTGCACATTTTTCCCTTTTTTCGACTAATTTTGTCATCCAAAACCTTCCTTGAGATCACCTTTGTAACCACTGACCAACCCTCATCAAAACCCCCATCTTCCCTGACACGGTAGTTTGCCATTTGCTGGCCACCACCCCAATTAGGGTTTCGCGAAATTGTTGAATTTTGGGCTTTATTGGAGTTCGATTTGATGTTAATTGGTGTTGGTGTTGATTGATTTTGGAAGCTTGTTGATTGTTGTTGTGATTTTGAATTGTTATTGGATTTTCTGACCACGCCACATCTTCTCTCTGCCAACCGTATAATCTACCCACCAATTGTTTGTGAATTTGCCCCCAACCAAACCCCCCTCAACTTCTGCCCATGTCGCACTCACTCTCCCAACAGCATGCGCGACCCTCCTTTGCTTGCAATTGCTAGTGTCATGGGTGAATTCCAACGGTCGTGGTGGGCATGAAACTGGTGCATTTTCGGCCAAAATTGGCCGGAAATTGATCATTTGGGTATTTTTCGTCTTCACAATGAATATCATTGTGTTTAATAAAAATTATTAACGAAATATAACATTTGGGTAGTAAAGTTGTGTTTTGAAACATTTTGGGTGAGAAAGTGTCATTAAGCCATTATTTGGGTGTAAAAGGTTGATTCCTCTTTATGGGCATAAAGTGACCGGATTTATTGCACAAAAAGATACAATAAAAATATATAAATACTTTTCAAATACAACAAAACAATTTATAAAATTTTAACGTTAAAAATGTTAATGATTTAAAATAACTTCTTTTAGCAAGTAGAAAAGCCTACAAAATAGACGTTAAGGACTTGTTTTGGTTAGGATTATAGTATCTAAGAGTATATTAAGTCAAATTTAATATTTTTTAATTTAAAATACTTTAAATAAGTTCCAAAAGAGTTTAGTCATAAAATAATTTATTTAAAATTTTATAAACACTTTCGAAATACAACCAAGTGACTTTAAAAAGAAATAAAATTACGGTGCTTATAATTTTAAATAAACTATTTTAATCCATAGATAAAAAAATTGGATAAACTATTCAGTACTTTCCCCGGATATAATGCTATTGTCATTTTTTTTTTAAAGGAATAAACCATTCAGATTATTATAAGAGTAATACTATTATTATAATCGAGTTATACAAATAAACAAAAACATAGGACAAAATAATTATTTTATATTCATTTTATATCATTTTTGTCAGTTGTAAATATAATATTATTCAACTTGAAAAATACAACTTGTTAAAAATATTTTCAAATTTGTGATTAAAAGAATATCCTTGAATTAATACTAATATTATTTGCTGATCAAATTTATGGTACATTGCAGACCATCAATGACGTTCTTTTTGGAGTGGTGTCATCTGGATTATCAAGATACCTGGATCACCGATCGCCAAATGGTAATATTTTTACTCTTAAATTGTGATTTTACACTTCAATCAAACATTAATCTCCCTGATTTTTTTGGGTCAATATAACTAATTTGAGTTAAAATTTCTGTTAGTAGCTCTACCAGAGGGACTTCGGATGACTGGCGCAGCCATGATTAATTTAAGACCACAACCAGGATTGCAGGTTATATATTTTTGCAATATATTTCAATTCCTGTACTATCAATAATTTCAAGAGAGGTTCATGAAATGTTAATCTTCCGGGTGGGTTCAGGAATTATCCGAAATGATGAAAAAAAAAAATTCAGGATCAAGCTGGGGGAATAAATTTGGCATGCTTCTTCTTCCTGTTTATTATCACAAAGCCGGTCCTGATCCCCTGGCGTATTTGAGGAGAGCTAAGGCGATGATCGACAGGAAGAAACGAACGTTAGAGGGTCATTTCTCATACAGAATTGGTAATCTTGTAATGTCCTGGTTTGGATCAAAGGTGAGGATAAAATTGATAAGATGGTGAACTTCACAATAATTCTTTAGTCAGAATGTCCTATTAATCCTGATAAAAATTATATCAGGACATTGCGGATGGAGGATTTTGTGATTTTTGTTTGTTTTCATATTGCAGTTTGCTTGCATGCTGAATTATAGGATTGTTTGCAATACCAGCTTCACAATCTCTAATATAGTTGGTCCTCAAGAAGAAATTACACTTGCAGGCAACCCTGTAACTTATCTCAGGGCGAATACAAGTAGCCTGCCCCATGTATGTAAATTCTGTAAATGCATTTGACAGAATCAACTTTGTTAATCTAGCAGGAACGATGCATATAACATTAAGTGTTTTGCATATGCAGGCGTTGACGATGCACGTGGTGAGCTATGCAGGAAGAGCTGATATGCAAATCCTTGTCGCCAAAGACATCATCCCTGACCCAGAATTTCTTGTAAAGTGTTTCGAAGACGCGTTGCTTGAAATGAAAGAGGCGGCCGGCCGCAGCAGTTGAAGTCTCCGACAAGATGTAGGAGGAAATTGCAGTTCAAATTGTGAATTCAATTATAAAGAAAAGATTTGTTGAAGAATCTGTGTACAGATGTGTTATACAAAGAGAGGGTAACCAAAGAGAACACTCAAAAACACTTATCAATACATGAAACCAATATTACTCAACTTTATAATAATCTCATATTAGAATAGAGTGTTGAATTATAAAGAATTGGTTCTGTCTGTGGACTGTGGTGCAGTTTATATATGATTTGTTTTAGTGAATTATATAAGTATTTGTAATATGTTAAATCAATTTTTTAAATGGTAAAAAATATTTTTATTTTATTTCTAATATTGGAGTGATATATTTTCTGAGATGAAATAGTGTTCAATTTTTTTTATAAATTAGCAATAGTTTTTAGTTTTCAAGTATTCTTTTATAGAAAGACTTAATAGATGCTAATCATTAAAATAAAATAAAATTAATATGCTGATAATTCTGGCTCGATCTTAGATAGATCAATTAGTAAGATGGAACTTTGGTTTCAGGTTTAAATCATCGATTTTCAAGAGAATGTTGTGTTTGTCACGTATTTGGATCAGTCGAGATATCTACTTGGTGACAGAGATTAGTTGAGGTACCCACAAGCGGATCCGAAAAACAAAAAAAAGATAAATCTTAAAAACTAAGAATACATTGTTGTTTTTTTAAAAAAATATTTTACAGCAAAAAGCTGACACTGAAAAAAATAAAAAAATAAATAAAAAATAAAAGAACTGAAAATTGGCACTTGAAATATGCAACGACGTATGGTCGTGGTTTTTTTGGTTCTTATCCATGCGTGAGGTTGAGAAATAGTAGAATTGAGGCGGAGGCGGATAGGTTGCAGAGGTCAGCAAAATGAAGCTGGGATTGATGGGAGGCATGCACAGAGGCCCTTGTGCCACCGCAGTTCCTCTTCGCCACGTCCAACCCCGACACATTACATGCTCTTTTTCTTCTGGTAATCATATATCTTCTTTATTAACTTATCTTATATTGTTTGTCCGTACTTAATTGCTCACTTTCTATATACTCTTGCTATTGAAAGTTTAAGATGTATATATATTGAACTGGGTTGTACTTGTGTATCGATAAGTCTGGGTTGTTTGCTCATGTCAGTTATAGGAATGCTGGACCCGTTTGCATTTCAAATTAATTGTAATGTGTTTGAAAATGTTGACTAGATTAGAATAAGAAATAGAACCCACTTTTCTAGTTTTTGATGTAAATTTTTGTTGTCAATTAAAATGCAGGCCATGTGTCATTTATCAAAGATATAGCAGCAACTAATCCTCCTCATCATCTTGAAGAGTTGCTAAAAGTGCTTCACACTAGAGGTGGGGGGTGCTCAATTTCTTTAGTATTTCATGAGCCTTTACCATATGTGGTTCTAATAGAGCATGGATATGCCATTAGTTGTTTTGTTGGAGGTCTAAGCTTCTGAATTGGTGGGATGGTGCTCACTATGTGGGAATTTTTCTGACTTTAATTTTGATGGGAATGAACATTCATGGTGGCTAGTGCTTTTTATAAAAATAAAAAATCCAGAGGACGGCTCCTTGATATATATGCCTAATTATGTTCAAGCTCAATTTAACTTTTGATGGTGATAAGCATTTCATTATTATTTGATAAATTGACATGGTAGTTTTGTGATTTTTCTTCAAATTATCCCTTAAATAAAACAAATATAGTTACTCTGCAAGTAGGTGCAAGTCTGTCCAGTAATCATAATCCTGCAATTTGCCACTCTAATCCTCAATGAATGCCCCATTCGGTCCTTAGATCTCTTGAGTCTGTTTGTAAGTGACTTTTGTAGAATGGTACTATTAATTACACTCTTTATTTTGTGGAGCATCAGGCATGCTTCGAAACTATTTCTCCATTTGTTTCATTCAAAGGCATTTTGTGAAGTTCAGACTATGATCACTTCCTACCACAACTTCAGAAGCAATATATATGCAATTGCCCAAACTTGAGTTTGTTAGTTTTGATGGATGATTATATTCATTTTTGATGGATTATCATATAAGCAATATATACTCTGTCTTGATGGATAATTGGGTTTTTCTTTCTCATTCTTAAAATTTTTGCTTAGTTGTAATGTTTTGGTCTATGTTAGTATATATTTTTGCTGCATAAAAATATGAAGTATATGAAATACAAAGCAGTTATATCTCTTAAGTTTGTAAAATAACACTGAATCCATTGTTTGCTCTCCAATTTTAGGGACTCTAGTAAAATGTTTAAATCAATTCATTGAGTTTTGTGATAAGTTCCATATTTCAATTTGGTTTGCTGCTAATCTAACTTTTTATTTCTGATAGAGATTTATTTTATATCTTGAATGGTAAACCCGTTGAGTTATGAAAATATGGAGCCTTTCGCCTTTTTCTCTATAGTTTGTATTTTTGAACTATTATCATGTTTCTTTTTTTCTTGGTTACAGGTGAAAACATTGTTTCTCCTGGACATAGGCATGGGATCATACCCCTGGCCATTCCTCTTTCAGAAAATCAGTCAGGTTATCTGAACGTTTGCTTGCATTTTATGATTTTTGACCAGTGAAACTATTTTAACCGGTGAGTTTATAATGAAGCTGTTGGTATATCTGCTATTTCCTGACAGTAGGTGCTGTAACTGCATTGCTGAGATGGCCAACAGCCCCACCTGAGTAAGATTTGAATTTATATCATTGCATTCTGTATGATTTCTATAGCACCGGACACACATATATTGGCAAAGCTTTTATCTCTTAATTTATCTTCATACAACTATTTCTATTCAAACAGAATGGAGATGCCAGTTGTGGAAGTTCGCAAGCATGGGGTGTGGCTTTTAGCCAAGAATGTAATACATTAAACTGAAAGCATGCCATTAATGCGTATAACTAGTTCAGTATACTTGACATTATATTATATGATATCTTGGAAGTTTCACTTCGTTTCTTTATCTTTTTCCTTTCCCCCTGGATTTGTGATGTATAGTTGATTAAGGAACCCATTGCTCAAGCCCTCTCTCAGACTATTGATCTTATTTTCACAAAGACAATTTACAATTTCCTTCTTTTTCAACCCAGGTAGATCAGTATATTCATCGAATCTTGGTTGAAGAAGATGCTCACCTCTCAGAAGAAAGCAATGGTGAATTATTTCAAGCTTCTTCTGAGGCTGGTAAGAAACTTTACAGAAGAGGTGATTTTGCTGAATCTCAGATTAAGAACCTTGATAGTTATCTCTTGAGAAAGGTACATATACTGTTGCGAGGTAAGATTAAGAAGCGAATCTTCTCGGTGCATGGTGACATTTTACTGTCTGTCCTTCAGGTTGGGCTGTTTCCAGATGTTTTAGAGCGTAAAGTGATGCGACATTTTGAGCAAGGGGATCATGTAATAAGATTTTCTAAATTTCCGTCCTTTGTGTAACATTTTTGTGCTGCTGAGATTGCTTAGTGTAATAAGATTTTCTTTATGTTGCATTTGTGAATGGAAGGTTTCAGCTATGGTGACAGGAGAGTTCTATACAAAAAAGGACCTATTTCCAGGATTTGGACGGCCATTTGTATTTAATGCTGAGATTTTGGTGAAGTTAGTAGAATTTTCTCTTAAATATTTTCATCTGACATTTTTAGACTACACCCCATTACCCTTCTCTATATCTAAGAGAAATTTTAAATCTATCTGTAGAGTAGGGCGTGTCTCAGAAGCTAAAGATTCTGCAAGGGTGGCTTTGAAATCTCCATGGTGGACTCTAGGCTGTGCATATCAGGCATGGAACATTTCTTTGATTTTTATCCTCTTTTCTTTCAAATTCTATCCTTTAGTTTCCTTTTCCCATGTAGTGACATCTGCTGAAATTACCCAGGAAATTGCCTGCATTGCACAATGGGAGGATGAGCAAATTGAATACATAAAGGAAAAGGTGACAGAAGAGGGTAGACAAGAAGATCTGAAAAAGGGAAAGGCACCTGTCCAGGTACTTTTATGGTGGAGTTCTTTCTTCTAGTTTGCTTTTCAAGCTTAATTGAAGGGAAGCTCATGTATGACTAGACTTTGACATGAGGTTTTATAAAATGTTCATTTTGATTTCTCCATGCAGATTGCATTGGATGAGGCTGCTTTTCTTCTGGATTTAGCTTCTATTGAAGGAACCTGGGCTGACTCTCTAGAGCGCATTGCTGAATGCTATAAGGACGGTGGACTCAATGAAATTGCAAGATTTATTTTGTATAGAGATTGAAAATCAAGAGGAGACAACAATGGTTGAGAAATGAACTGGTGTCCCTGTTTGGGACTTTGATTGTCTTTTAGTCGGCTTTTCTGATAAAAACAAGCAATAGAGAAGCAGTCCATTTCTTAATTTTTTGTCAGCCTTTTAATGTAACATTTTTGTTAACTCTATGTGCAACTAAATACAGAATTTGATATATATATATATGTTGATTTCGAGGTTACAACCCAGTTCAGCTATTTTCCAACTTTTCCATGAAACAAAGCGTTAGCTTGAGGCAGTGTTGAACAGGGTAATTGGCCTTGGTGACTAGACTATTGAAGCTGGGAAGATAATCAAATGAGGTTTACTTGTTACTTTTACCAAAGTAAGTTCATTCAATGACTCCTTTAAAAGTTAATTGTGCACAGTTAAAAAGAGTGTAGTAGCTGCAAGAAAAAGCACTGCGCAATTGACATGCCATAATTTCAATCAATTCTCAATTCAGAAAGCTTTATGGTCCAACCCCACAACAAATGATCACTCTCTTCAATACAGAAATACTTGGGCTCTCCAGGGCATAAAACCAGATATATTTACATTAACAACACTTGAGAGATGCTATAAAACAATCTCCCTTCTCTCACACTAATCTCACAGTAAAAGATACAAAGAAGCCAAGTTTTTACCATTTCCAATCACCAAGGTGGAAAATTAAACAGCAAATGATCAACAACTGAAACATGAAGACCGCTGGATTTATTTCTTCATTGAACATGTGCTATTGCTACTATGGCAGCAGCAGTTCTCCTTCAACTTTGCCATGGACCGTGGCTTCTTTGTATTTTCTATTTAGACCATGGCTAACGGTTTAGATTTCTTGCTGCTCCCTTTCTTCCTTCTCAACAGTAGTTTCATCAGTAAACCAACTCCTCGTTTTTTGCTTGGCACAATAGCTAGAGAGCCTGCTGCAGTATTTCTGGCTTTATTCTTGGAATCATGATATGCTTCTGGAGTGTGGACCAGTGCATTAGGATCATGCAAAGAATTACAATCCTTGGAGGGAAGAAAAGATGGTTTTGGTACATCTTCAATACTTAAAGTTCCTTTCTTATGGAGAGATTTGATAACTTCTGCCTTAGTACCATCTTCTGCTATCATTTGATCGCGTAAGGAGAAACGTTTGTTCAACTTCTTGTTAATAGCTGTAGTGGTTGCAGAATTGGTACCAGAAAAAACCTTGTCAAAAAGCACTGCTTCCCGTGGCGAAGCCAGTGCCTTTAACTGTTTTCCCAGGTTTAAAATGGTCTCTTGGCACTCTGCCAACTTCACAGAAGCTGCTGTAATCTCCCAACCCTGCATATTTAAACAGCAGCATTCATGTCGAAGCAGTGATTTATTAATCGTTTTCTTTTCTCAATTGCATTGATGGTTTTACTTCTTACAAAAGGCTGCAATTAATGCAAAATGTAAGATTTATGGTGAAATGATCTAACTATAAAATAATCTAGCTACATCTTGGCAGTCGTTATGTGATGCAAGTCAATGAATCACAAATTACGAAATGGAAGTGATCAAATTCTATGATGCTAGTTAGTATAATTCATCAAACAAATGTAACTGTTTTCAGTTAGCTATTCTCAAGGTTTCTATGTAGGTGAATCTATTTTTGTGAACAAAACAAGAAGTTAATTATAATGTATAACAACTGATAATAACTTACATTTTGAGACCGCTTTCCCTCCTGATTTGTGCCATACTTTGGTGTTTCCTTCTTTGCAACACTGGGAGTTACATAACATGAAAATTAGAGCTCCTCTGCAATCTAGGAAAACGTTTTTTACTACAAAAGGGAAACCGAGAAATCATAATGTTACCTCTCTAACTGGAGTTGAAGCTCAAGGCATGTTGCTTCTAATTCTTCACAACAATTGTTTTTGTACTCCAGTTCAACTTCCAAAGATGAGAACTTCTGGAAGACCTCACTCAATTTAGCTTTGGCAACTGTAACTTGGGTATCAAGATCTTCATTGATTGACTTCTGATTTTCAATCTGATCCTCGATCATCTCTTTCGATTCTTTTAAACTTTTCACTTCTTCTTTTAGTGCTCCTATGTTGTCTTCTGATTCACGAAGTTGTATCATCAAGGCCTTGCTCTTATTGGTAACTGACTCCAGCCTAGCTTCTATATTCCTCATCTCATCTTTTAGTCTCTTGTTTTCCTCTTGTGTATTGCCCTGAATACGTTCTGTCTGGAATGAAACATTTTGGTCATGCAAAGGACTAGCTGAGACTAAACATGAAGATTGCTCTTCAGATTTATGGACAGTGTTTGATTCCGAAAGCAAACCATCCACTGCAGCTCCAACTTCATTTTCACCTTCTGGTTCACTCCAACCAAAATGCTTCTTTATATTATTCCGTGTGGTTGGAGCATCTTTAGGGTCAAAAGAGTTGTTTATAATCCAGTCTAAAGCAATTGACAGCTCCCCAACAAAATTTTCAAGATCAGATTTTCCATTCAATAGATCATTACAAGTGCAAACCAACTTTTGCAAAAGAGCACTTAGTTCAGAACTCTTCCATCTAAAGACATGGACAGTGTAATGCACAGGTGTCACTAATGTTAAGGATCTTCTATCCCTCTCCGGACAACTATCTGAAGCATTATAACCAACTGAAGATGATATAGTGAATCCTTCAATAAGGTCAATGATTTTACGAATTGACTTGATGAGATTAGATTCAAGGTGTTGGCTGCTTCTTTCTTTGATTAATGTGTCAATTCCAGAATCTGCATCCAAGGAATGTGAGGTTGGAGATAAGTTTGGAGATTTCAAGGCTATGTCACTGCTAATCTGAAGAGCTTTCAATTCTCCAGGATGCCTTGAGATAGCAACTGATTCAGCTTCAGAGACAGTTGGGTGCTTTATAAAACCCAAAGCAATTCTGATATCCTCTAGAAGTTCATCTAGACTTTGTTTTGAAATGTGTTTTTGCTTCAACATTGCATTCAAAACAACCTGGAGCCAGTCAAAAGATTTTTCAGTAGCTATATTTTCTGAGTGGATCTCTGGTTTTTTCTCGGTTGGGTTGGAGTGACTTTGTACCACTGGAACTAATTCCTTACCAGTTACATCAGGCTGACAACCACCACCAGGGGCTGTTTCCATAGAAACTATAGCTAATTTCTCCATCTCTACAAAGTCATCCATTAAGCTCATGTCCGAAACATCAATAGGCTTGTGTTCCAGTTGATGCTTGAGTTTTCCAGCTTTGAAATGTTCCAATTCCGAAATTAGAGCATTAGCCCATGATCCAGAAGAGCTAATACCATCATCACTGGCATTGTCAACCGCCATTATGGAAAGTTCACTAGATACAGGGCCACAAATTGCCAGCTCCATAGGTTTTTGAACTTTACATAGCTCTTTAAGCTGAGCCTCAACATGAGATAATCTGGAAGCTGTACGGGAATACATCATCCTTGAAGCCTGGAGTTCAGTGCTCTTCATAGACACAGTTTCTTTCAGAATTTTGTTTTCTTCTTCAATATCACGTAATCGCTCAATCAGAAGGGAATTGTTACTGAAATTTTCAGGAGAGAACTCCATTATGGCTTCTCTGACTATCAAATCTCTTGAAGGATTTAAATTTCTTCTTTTCATCTCCATCTGATCCCTTCCCACAGTTTTGAATTCAGCCTTCATCTTTTCCAAAGCAGCAGGACCTGGAAGCTTTTTTCGCATCAAAAGTCGTAGTCTCTGACATTCTGATTCAAGTTTTGTGATTTTCTTCACACTCTCCAAGTGTTGCTTATGTGCTGCATCAACAGATTGCCGGTTATACTCCATCTCATCGTTACGAATCTCAAGCTCTTTCTCAAGAATGCGAAACTCATACTTCAGAAAAGCATTTTCTTTTTCTGTGGCATCTAATCTAGCCATTAGTGTATTAAATTCAGCTTCTGCCTGAGACTTGCTTTTGTGTAGATCTTCAATCTGTTTCTCTTTGACTAGGAGAGCCTTACTTAAATGACTATTCTCAGCAGCTAACTTCGCAAGACTTTTATTAGCCTCTGCTAAGTTCTGTTCCAATTCTTTCCGAATCTTCTCAAATTCATTGGATGTCTTCATGACAGCATCATGTATCCTTTTCTCCTTTTCTTCTTGAACAAAGTTTAACTGCTGCTTACATTTCATCAATGCTGTATCTGAACAAGCTAATTTCTCATCTGCAGCAAGTCCATGCCTCAAAGCTTCATCGAGTTCTTTTTTCAGGAAAGCTGTTTCCGCTTCTGACTTTTCCCGGCCTAAGAAAATATTTATTCATTGAATCAGAATAGAAACAGTAAACATTCAAAGAAGGGAAAGCTATGGAATATGGAAAAAAGTTGGCAGGAAAAGGATAACAGTGATTCACCTGCAACAGCTTCTTGGGCAAGTTTTGCATGTTTTCTCACAAGGTCATCTTGAGGATGACAATCAAGGAGGACTGAAGCTAACTTCTCATTAAGATTTTTCACAGATCTCTCTGGTCCTACTGCTTTTTCTGTTGGAAGTTTTTGTACCTTATACAGTGCATAACAAAAGTATATCAGAGACTTATACAGTGCATAAAAAAAGTAGAGGAGATTCGGTTACCTCTTCATCAATTCTTTTCAATGTAATGTCAACTTTGTCAGCAACAATAGTCTTTTCTGAAGATTTTTTCCTCCAAAGCCATGCCTTGTTGTCCATGATTTAGTTTCTGTGAATACAGAGATAAAATGGAATATTGTTATATTAAAGTTTTACTTTACCAAATTGAGTCATGTGGTAAATAAAACATCTATAAAAGACAACTATTAATCCGAAATTCCCATGGGAAATGAGAATATCAGTTTAATATTGGAAAATGAAGCAAATGTACACAACTAATCACCAATATATCCTACAAGTTATTTAATGATTTTATAAATACAAATTTACTTCATGTGCATTCTGATGCAAACTGCTAGTTGAATAACTGTTTTTAACCGCAATCAATGACATGAAATCTACATATATCATAATTGCAGGTAACTGCAATTTCATCGAGAACACATGTGAAAGAAGAGAGAACCAAGCAGCTGGGTTCTGATTATGGCTATACAAGAACGACAACAACAATTAATGAAAGTATTTTGCTAAGATACTTATCATATACGATTACAACACACGTTTAACTAAAATCAGATCACTTTAGTACGGAATGAGCAAGCATTAACCTCTAGAAGGAGCAAACCCTGTGATTTGATGAATAAAATAAAATAGCATACAACTAAAACTGACATTGATTTGCAATTTAGTATAACTTTCAACAATGCCCGGTTCATTTTTAAGGAAAATTACAGTAATTGGTAAAATCATCAACCTCAGAGCATACATGATATATAGAAATGGATGTATGATCATTTAGACTTCAAATCAAGAAGTTTATTATGGCGTTCTTCAGCAAACCCAAATACAAGCTACTCTCGTTGGTTCTACAACCCATAATTAGCTTATTTTATCTTCAGAAGCATAAAAATCAATAAGTTCATAAGGATCACCAAGCAGCACCAATATACTTTTAACAGAAGATTATATAAGTAAACACTAGAATGGTCCAAGAAAAAGAAAAGCATAGCACAAATGACCTTAAATGTAAAAGCCAACTTACTCAAACTACAGAATCAAACATAGTTGTGCTTCAAATTATCACAAAACTTATGAGAGCCAGCCACATAACATAATTTACTCATCGTCCACTACAAGCACATGCAGCATATATATATATATATATATACACACACAAAAAAAAAAAAAAAATGCAAGTTTTTCCATTAAAACAAGCTGTTCTCACCTGCACAATAGCATGGAGTTCTTTTATCGAAGCATATAGTAAGAGAGAAAGAGAAAGAGAGACTACTGAGTGTGTTTGTGCTGAAACAGAGATGAAAGTTGAAACTGAAACCACACAAATAGGGGAATGAAGGTGAGTAGAGCAATTAACACAGGAGGATCATGCAATGCAAAGTACAGGTTTGCATTGGATGCTACTATTCCACCGACACCTAATTAATTGCTACTAATTATTAACACTATGTCTTCTCACCCAGACCCATAAATTAATGAAAGAGAGAGAGAGAGAGAGAAAAGAGATGACTACCCAAAAGAAAAAAAAAAAGTTGCAGTGAGAATGCATGGCCAATGGTTGAATTGAAGTGTTTAACACTCTCTCTCTCTCTCTCTCTCTCTCTCTCTGTCACTCTGTTTTTAAGGTATATTTGTCTTTGTCTTACCAAAAACAAATATCATTATCTCTTTCAATTTTATGGTTTCACGTCCAGTTGCCTCTTTCTGTCATCCATTTCTCAATTTCTTTTTCTTTTTATTTTCTTGATTAATGTATATTTTTTCTTTTAAATGATAAAAAACAAATGTCTTTTAATTTATAAAAAAAACCAATTTAAAATAAGTATTCTCTAAATGATAATAATATTTATCTTTTTTTTTTTAAATTGATAAAATTGTCAATAAATTTAAACGTTAAATTGATGATATTTTTTTTTTAAAATAAGACGATATTCATAAGTCATAACCAAAAAAAATCAAACAAATGGGATTTAGTATCACATTATCGAAACTAACAGATACTTATTACATATTACATTTATGTAATTATTTTGATTTATTGGATTTGTAGTGTTTTTTTTTTATTATAAAAAAAATAGAAAAAAAATAGAAAAAAAAAAACTTATAATGAATGATATTTGGATGAAAAAAGAGTAGGGGTTGAGGGAGCCGTTGGGTAAAGAATAAAGACAGGAGCGGTGATAAAGTAAAAGAGACAATGGGGTGAGGAGGATGAAAGTAATAAGAGACACGCTGTCACTTTCTAAATATCAGATTGCTTTGTTTTTTAGATTTTCTTTTCTTTTCCATACCAACCTTCCTTTCCTCCGCAGTCCGCTCACTCCTCACCAAACTCACACGCGCTTCACGACACCCTTCCTACTTTTACAGCTCGTCCTTTCCACGCTCTTTAAATGCGCCGTACAATTAAATTATTCTCAATTAATCATTATGTCTCCATTATAATTACACTAATTACCTTTTGAGTGATTAATTTCCTTTAAATAAAAATTTCCGTTAACCCCCACGTGTTTGACCCATTGACAGTGAGCTCCCACTGCTTTGGTAAATTGTGGAGTCTGTCGGTGTAAAAGTAAAATCTGAAACCCATTCATTCCATGTCGGTTAGTGAACAGCTGTTAATTAAGAAATGACCATTTTACCCTTTTACAACCCAACAACCCAAGCCCCATTACTCAGAAATGGTCAGAATTGGATAAAATCGGTATAATTATTAATTAAATAAAATGGGTTATCCAATTAATAATTATGGTAAATTGGGTTAGAATTGACTTTTTTTTTTGGTTTAATTATGATAACCTTTTATCTTGTAATAGTATTAATACTATTTTAACAAGAAGTTTTACTCCCAATTTTAACCAAAGATTATCATCATAACATCTCAAAGGGTAATTAATTATTAACATGATTAATACATAATTTCATGCATTTAATTTAAACATGTTCTTCATAGCTCATACTTTGGCAACCTAGAAAGTGTCCTTATGGAATCAATGGAACCAACTTCAACATTATTCTATCAATAATACTAGACATATATCATTTATATACATTATTTTATATACCTCCTTATATGACAAAAGATGATTGGTTGATTTTAAATTAAAAAGTAAATTTCACCCAATCATCTTTTGTCACATAATGATGTATTGAAAATGATGTATGTGTAATATTACTATTATTCTATTCCAATTCCTTCTCAATACCTCCCGAGAAAAATCCAAATTTGAATCCCAAATTGACGGGTTAGTATGATCTTATCGATGTGAGTATGCACTTTGGGAATTGTTGGGTGGGATTTTTCGAGAAGAGTCTGCAGTGGCCGGACACATGTTGAGAAGTCGAAGAGGTCTATAGCGAACCAAATTAGATTTTTGCTCGACACATAGTGGTCACCAATAAGTGCTCGATGGATAGAAAACTTGATTTGATCACGGGGGTCAACAAGTGTACAAGGTCGCCAGATTGAGTGAGCTCGCCAAAAAAATATAGTTAGCGTATGGGATTAGCCTTATCCCCCAAAAGTCGGGACAAGATCGGATTCAAATTTCAAATTGATAGCCCAATCCTTAAAAATTCGGGATATACTTCCTTTTGAAAATGTAATCCCGGATTGGGCGAGCTTCCCTTATATATTGTAACACTATAAATACCCGAACTGATTATGAAAAAGGTGTTACAAATTTTTATTAATAATAGCAACAGTAGACGTAGGCACTCATTCAAGAGACTGAACCACTTTAAAATTTCTTGTGTTCATTGTTTATTGATTGTCATTATTCTTTGCTGATTATCTGTAATCTCGCACACATCTGTTCCGATCCCGATCAAGGTCAACCGAATCACTCTGGTTGGTGCGATTTTCTGCATTAACATTTTAGCGTTAGAAGAAGGGGCCAATCTGAAATAACAACATTTTTTCACCAAGCAACGAGTTAGCAAAAGATATGACCCGTACAAGGACATCCAGAAATCAAGAAGAGGAGCATGAAAATGCGAATCCCGCTCAACAAAAGGGCAACAACCGTTTGCCGCCAATCCATCCTCTACCAATCACCAAGACCCTTGGGGCTGGACCTTCCTACCAGGAACACGGTAAGCTCATGAATATGATCAAATCTCTAACCAATGTAGTGTAGATAATGTAGCAAGATATGGCCTAGATGAAAAGAATGCAGGAGGCAGAGCTCAATAGGCCAATTTTCACTGAGCCAACCCCGACTAGGGGGAGTAAACAGCGGACAGATCATTTAGGATCATCCGCGCCTAGGAGGTTTTAGTGAGCTCCTACTCGCATTACCAAGAGCCAAGCGCCTCGCCATTCTAACAATCCGGGGAGGCGGCCTGGAAAACAAGGCATGGGCAAGATTGATCCACCCATGAATGCTCGCTCCAAACAACGAGAAGGAGATAACACGCGTGCAGGTTACAACCTATGCTCAACACGATCCCGCACCACGAGCAGGATACTACGTATGATAGTACTTACTATCCCAACCAGTAGGCTACTGAGTCGCGCATGCATAGTCCTTTAATCCGGACGTTTGATCTTTGGAGTCGTTTGGTCGAACAGAGAGCCAGCCGGGCTCAAAACCTTAATCCCCTAGCGAATGAGCTCAAACAAGTGCAAAAGATGCTAGATGATTTAAAAGCCCGTAGGAGAATGCAAATCAGGCAGAATCAATTGTCAACTCGCCGTTCTCTGAGGAAATCTGCCAAGCGTCGCTTCTTTTGGGTTTCAGAGTGCCTGAAATGAAGTATAATGGTAAGGGGGGGCCAAAAGAGCATCTCGATGCATTCAACAACTTTACTGAATTGCATCAAGTCTCTAACTTGGCGAAATGTCGATGTTTTGCGGTGACATTGGTGGGAGAAGCCAAAAAGTGGTACAAGAGGTTAGCTGTGGGCTCAATAAAATCTTGGAAACATGTCGTCTCGCTCTATTTACAACAGTTTCAAGCGAGACTGCAATTTTCAATGCAGCTCAGTTATCTGAGTAATATTCCTCAGGAGAAAGGTGAATCTTTGACTTCGTATTTGAGAAGATTTCAGAGCGAACAGACTAAGGTCATGAACACTCCTGAGGAATCAATCAAAACCGTTGATTGCAGGGGTCAGGCTGCAAACGGAGTTCTGGAATGAGTTGCAAAGGGAAGATCATGTGAGTCTGGCACAGTTTTACAAGATAGCCGAAAGGCACCAGCAAGTAGAGAGCTCGCTAGAAGCTCTAAAAGGGGGGCTATCGGGTAGTGGCAATGAACAGAGACAAGATTGCTCGGCAGACAAGAGAAGGGTCAACATTGGATTGATAGGTCTCAATTCATTAAGAGACCAAAGCAAGAGTTTAGAGAAAGAGAGCCAGCTGCTTGATTTACAGAGTACACTTCGCTAGTTGCCTCATTATCCCATATTTACGAAGCATCTAGAGAAGTGAGGAAAACTCCCCGATCGGGGAGAATGAAGGCTTTGTCATTCAAGCGAGATCCTAAAAAATATTGCCAATTCCATCGAGATATCGGGCACAATACAGATGAATGTCGGAATCTAAAAGATGCAATCAATGAGTTGATAAGGAGGGGGCACTTGAAAGATTTTGTGCAGAAAGAGGAAAATGCAGAAAAAGCCTGTAGAAAATGAGAAGCCGAATAGCCCGTCGCCATCACCGCCTCCGGGCGGATCAAATTTCGAATGATTTATGGCGGGTAGAGCTTAATTGGCAACTCAAGGCATGCTCGAGAGAGAGATGCTCGAGAAGCCAGAAACGGTTCAGTCTCCAAAGTAATGGTAGTAGGGACAAGGTCGCAAAAAAGGCCAATGGTGGACAGCGAGATGATAGGGTTCACTAGAGAAAAATGCGAGGAGTACCCCAAGTATACTCGCAATGTGATAGTGGTGACAACAATGATCAGGAACATTCAGGTTTTTCGATTAATGATAGACAATGGGAGCGCGGTGAATGTTCTATTCCTGGGAGCATTCCGCGAGATGAGGTTCACAGAGTGACATTTGAAGCCATGCTCAATACTCATTTATGGGTTTACAGGAGATAGCCTACTCCCTAAAGGGACAATCAACCTTCTCGTGACTATAGGGGAAGAAGATTGCGCAAGAACGAAGATGCAAGAGTTTATTGTGGTCGACTGCCTGAAGACTTACAATGGAATTTTGGGCAGACCCTTTTTGGATGATTTCGAAGTAGTAGATTTAGTCTATTGCTGAGCCATTAAGTTCTCGGCTGATAAAGAGATCGAAATTCTCAAAGACTCGACTGGTGACGCCAAGTGTTGTTACAACAACGCTATAGCCATGACCACCAAATGACCCACGATAAAGACAATGGTTATTGCAAAAGTCAACCCGCACATCGGGTCGCTCGAGGATACAATTGACCCCATATTCACAAAGAAGACCCCGTAACAGGCCCTACTGAAGAGCTGCGAGATATCCCCGTAAGTGAAAATGATCCAACCAGGGTATTGAAAATTGGGAATGGGTTGAGCCAGGAACAAAGGGCAGTTTGGTCAGGTTCTTGAAAAAGAATCTTTCTGTGTTCGCTTGGGTGCATACAGACATGTTGGGGATTCACCCTGATGTAATGTGCCATAAATTGAACATCGACCCTGTCGCAAAACCAATTCGACAGAAGAGGAGGTCGATGGATGCAGAGCAGTCTCAGGCATTAAAGGATGAGGTTGATAAATTATTAAACATCAACTTCATCAAGTAAGTGAGGTATCCTCATTGGCTCTCCAATCCAATGCTTGTAAAAAAATCAAATGACAAGTGACGGACTTGCATGAATTTTACTCATTTGAATAAAGTTTGCTCGAAAGATAACTTCCCACTGCGTAGAATCAACCAGCTCTTGTCAATGCAACTGTCGAACACGCATTACTGAGCTTCATGATGCATATTCGGGATATAATCAAATCTTCATGTATTAGCCCCACTAAGAAGACACTTCATTTATTACTGACCGTGGTATTTACTGTTACAGGGTAATGCCTTTTGGGCTAAAAAATGCAGGAGCAACTTATCAGCCGTTGGTAAACATGATGTTCGCCAAACAGATTGGCAAAACCATAGAAGTATATATCGACGACATGCTCATCAAGTCAAAAGAGGCCACTGATCATATTGGGCATGTGGCAGAAATGTTTAAGGTCCTCAGAAAGTATTGGATGCGCTTGAACCCATTAATGAGGGTTTGGGATAATGAGGGTTTTGATGTGGAGATGAAGGTGATGTTGATGGTGGTGTCACTATCAGATGGGATGGTTAGCGCCAGAAGCTGCAGGAATTAGGGATTTTGGCACTAGGTCGGTTGAATGGGTGGTTCGTTACTATTCTATCGGTTCAACCCCAAGTTAATCCGAGTTAAATGCTAAAATTGGGTTTGAGGGGTGCCCGACCCAGAGAAGGCCCCAGTTCCCGATTCCACCTATCGAACCTGTCATACCGAGTCAGGTTTTAAAACATTGTAAAAATATGAAATTAAAATTAATTTTAATAATTTAATATAAGAGTATCTTTATAAAATTTAATAAAATGTGGAGTTTTTTTTTTTTAATTTATTAATGAGATACCAATAGATATAATTCTTTCTGTTCTGGTGTGTTTGTTTAACTTTTATGAATATGATATTTGGAAAAGTATTTTGAGTTGAGTTGAGTTGAATGAAATATAATAAGATCAAAATTGTGTTTGGTACATTTTTTTAAAAATGTTTTTAAGATTTTTTGGAAATATTTAGATTATTTTTTTAACCTCCTATATTTGTTAAATCAGCTAAACACCCCCCATAATTAAAGTTTAAAAATTAACGAATACACCCCCATCCGGTGGTGCTCTTGTGAGTGGGGGTGTATTTGTTAATTTTTAAATCTTTTATTTTAATGTAATAAAAATTTTAAAAATGTTTTAATTTGAATTTGAAAAATTTTTTTTAATATAATAGGATTTTGGATTGAATTTTTTTAATATTAAAGTAAACATGTATTTTATTATTTAAATAAGATAATAAAATTAGATATAACAAGAAAGAGTGAAACAATCATTGACAATTTTGATGGGTCTTCGACGGACGTTATGTATATGATATTATGATCCAATCGGCTGTGAAGCCCGCGGTAGAGGGGTTCTATTATCGTAGCCATTCAGCCCAAAAATGTCACGCACAGACATAGATAAAGCTGTCAAAATTTAAAAGCCTTGTACAAGATTCCAAATATCGAAATATTCAATGTTGGGCTTCAGCCCAACTTAATAAAACAGCAACTCAAGATTCAATCTCCAACGGCCAACGCCTTAACGAGAAATTGAGTTTCACAATTTAATTTGTTGTGTGTTGCTATGTTATAAGCAATGTTTTTATACCCGGGCCGAGCCTTGACCCGGTCAAGGGCCGATCCCTTGGTCTGACTGATCGGTCCAACAGGTTGAATCGATGATGTCATGTTAACGTAAGTATGATATATTAAAATTTTAAAACTCTAATAATTAATAAATTTCCTAAATTTTGAGTTCTAGATTTGGTACCAGGCATTTCACTTGTTGGTAACAGACATTCATTACACATGAACGACTATTTCTTATCCTGAAATGGGTGTTCCAATGCAATTAGTTCTCTGATCCGACGGTTGAATCTTGGTTCGACATTTTTCACCAGAGTCAATTTCGTTCAATGGTTAAAGCGAGTTTTAACTATTTAGTGGACCGGTTCCCAGTCGAACTTGCTTGTCCGATTTTTAAAACATGGGTTATAAGTGGTTATTATGCACATTTTTAGAAAAAATAGGTAGAAATATATATATATTTAAACATTTATGATATATACCTTTAGTATTTTTGCCACAAAAAAAAAATCATTAGAAATTTTTCTTATTTATTTCGAAAGGCCATAAAATATTTTGGGCAAGATGGTTTCATAGTTTGACTATTAGTTTTGTATTTTACACAAATATCTCAATTTACTCTTCAGATTAACAATTAACAACGCTCAAAGCCAATAAATAACCAATTAATTGCCTCCACGTCAGCTCCAGCCAGCCGGTTGCCTCGTAACCGACAAAACTGAAATATAACCCCAGACGGAGGGGCATTTCAGGGACACATGCCTCCAAAATTAATCCAACCCACCCGTCCCACCCATTCCAAAACCATCGTCCAAACACATCTTCATACATTAGAAGCCATCATCGCCCAACTCGGTCTCTCAAACTCAGTGGATTACATCAGCTCGCCTTTATGGACGGCTCCACATCGTTTCTCCGCGGCGGCGTTTCCTTGCCCTCATCAGCGGAGTCCCCGGAGCCCTCGACATCCGCGTCGTCGGTGTCGATAAAGAGAGAGGTGGTGGACGAGCGCGGGAAGAACTTGTTGCGATACGATGACGAGGAGGAGGAGGAGGAGGACGTGTGCCGGATCTGTCGAAATCCGGGAGACGCGGAGAATCCGTTACGGTATCCGTGCGCGTGTAGTGGAAGTATCAAATTTGTTCACCAGGATTGCCTCCTTCAGTGGCTCAATCACAGCAACGCTCGCCAATGCGAGGTTAATTGAATTTTTTCTTGTTTGATGGAAAATTTGAAGGATAGATTGATTAATCGTTAAGTTATTTAATGAAACTTTTGAAAGGCTGTTTAAAGAAGAAGGTTTAATTGTGGATTCTTTTAGTGGATTGATGCTATGCGGCGTTTTAAATTTTAAATCCAAGGGTGATGGACTGATATTTTGTTTCTGGAATGTTGGGAGGAAGAAGAAGAAAGTGAATGAGGGATTGAAGTTTCTTTGTTGATTTTTATATGCATAAATGCTTAATATTTCATTTGAGTTTATTTTCTTGACTTTGGAATGTTAATAGTCATGATCAGAAGATGTTGTCTTTTGAGGTTTCATGTGAATTGGGCTGTTGGGAATTTTTCAGGGTCATGACTTGTGGATGGATGGTTTCACATAGACAAATGAATTGCATGATTTTGTTAAAACTCTTCATCAAAAAAATATTGATAGGCAATCAACATTTTAGAAAATTAAGTTTGAAGGGTAGGGTTTAGGTATGAAATTATATGAATGATTCCAAATGCACCAATGTGAATGAATGGGTTTGACTGCTTTCATTTAAGATAGCAGTTTATATGTTTATAGTTTCGTTTTTACTTCCAAAGCTGGTTTGCACTGATTAATATATATGTTTGGTTTGCATTTTTCAAGTATCTGTAAATGTGTATTTTTATGTTTCTTCTACCTATTATGTTTATGAAGAATGTATTTTCTTGGTGAAGATATTTCTCCTCTTACGAAACGTATTTGGTATTCTTTGTAGGTCTGTAAACATGCATTTTCCTTTTCCCCGGTTTATGCTGAAAATGCTCCAACGAGGCTTCCTTTTCAGGAGTTTGTAGTCGGGATGGCAATGAAAGCTTGCCATGTCGTGCAATTCTTTCTACGGCTTAGTTTTGTACTTTCTGTTTGGCTCCTCATCATACCTTTTATCACGTTTTGGATATGGCGGTTGGCCTTTGTGAGGAGTTTTGGGGAAGCTCAAAGATTATTTTTAAGTCATATTTCAACAACAGTTATTCTTACTGATTGTCTTCATGGTTTCCTACTTTCTGCTAGCATTGTGTTTATTTTTCTTGGAGCCACCTCCTTGCGAGATTACTTCAGGCATTTACGTGAGCTTGGAGGAGGACAAGATGCGGAGAGGGAGGATGAAGGGGATAGAAATGGTGCTCGTGCTGCCAGAAGACCTCCTGGACAAGCTAATAGGAATTTTGCTGGTGAAGGAAATGGAGAAGATGCTGGAGGAGCGCAGGGTGTTGCTGGAGCAGGTCAAATTATCAGAAGGAATGCAGAAAATGTTGCTGCACGATGGGAGATTCAGGCAGCTCGTCTTGAGGCCCATGTTGAACAGATGTTTGACGGTTTGGATGATGCTGATGGCGCAGAGGATGTACCTTTTGATGAGCTTGTTGGCATGCAGGGTCCTGTTTTCCATTTAGTTGAAAATGCATTTACCGTAAGTCAGCTATTCGTCCCCTCATTTAGCTATTATCAATGCTAGGTAACATTGTGTTTTGTCATTAACTTTCCTAAGTCATCTTGTCTTGGTGGTTTTACTTTAGTCCTCACATCCTTTTGTCTTTAGGAGAGCATATTATGAAATTCATCTTATTTCTCTCTCTGTTAGAATGAATTGCCTCAATTTGATATATTTGTAAGTTAGTGTTGGCATGATTAGAGCTGAATGATTTGCATGATCTATTTGTAATAGTACCATGAAATCTGACCTTGGGATTATAGTTCCATATTCCATTGAAAGAAAGCTTAAGGATAAATCTCTCGCTTAATAATTTAGTGGAGGTGAACTTTCTCTTGTTATGAGCCAGTCCCATAATATTACTGAACTTCTGATTCTGTTACTGTTCCTTTGGTCAGGAACCTTTGCCTCGTTGTTGGTTTGTCAAATCTCATAATTTTTTTTCCCAAAGAAATGTTTTTGGTACTTTTCTCATTGGACTTCTTCACATAACAAGCTATGATATTTGGTTGTCTGTCAAATCAAAAGAAGTGAACTTCCAATTTAGCCCCTTTCTTCCTTACTTGCTGGAAAGTTTTTCATGATCTGATGAGTGACTTTGCTCCTTTGCAGGTTTTGGCCAGCAATATGATATTCCTTGGCGTTGTGATCTTTGTCCCCTTCTCTTTAGGTCGGATAATTCTATATTATATGTCATGGCTTTTCTCCTCTGCTAGTGGTCCAGTGTTATCAACAGTCATGCCACTTACAGATACAGCCCTCTCTTTAGCAAATATTACGTTGAAGAATGCATTAAGTGCTGTCACAAATCTAACATCTGAAGGTCAAGAAAACAGCATGCTTGGCCAGGTTGCAGAAATGTTAAAAGGAAATGCTAGTGGATTAACTGAAGCAGCTAACAGTACAAGTGCACCACTTTCAGCAGATCTCTTAAAAGGGGCAACTGTTGGAACATCACGACTTTCTGATGTTACTACACTTGCTATTGGATACATGTTCATATTCTCTCTTGTCTTCTTTTACTTGGGTATTGTTGCCTTGATTCGGTATACCAAGGGTGAGCCTTTGGCTATGGGGAGGTTTTATGGTATTGCTTCTATAGCAGAAACGATTCCATCCCTCTTCAGGCAGTTCTTGGCAGCAATGAGGCATTTGATGACCATGATTAAGGTTGCTTTCCTTCTGGTCATTGAACTTGGGGTGTTTCCTTTAATGTGTGGATGGTGGTTGGATGTCTGTACCATAAGGATGTTTGGGAAGACCATGTCTCAAAGAGTTCAGTTCTTTTCAGTCTCTCCTTTGGCAAGCTCGTTGGTTCATTGGGTTGTAGGGATTGTGTACATGTTACAAATTAGTATATTTGTTAGCCTTCTTCGAGTGGTAATACTCTTTGCCATTCTTTCATAGTTCTGAAACTAGTCCAATTATGACCCTTATGATCATTTCTTCACTTGTGTGCAGGTTCTGCGTAATGGAGTTCTGTACTTTCTTCGAGATCCTGCTGATCCCAATTATAATCCATTTCGTGATCTAATTGATGATCCTGTACACAAGCATGCTCGCAGAGTTCTGTTGTCTGTTGCAGTTTATGGGAGTTTGATTGTGATGCTGGTATTTTTGCCAGTCAAACTTGCTATGCGGATGGCTCCCTCCACTTTTCCTCTTGACATATCGTAAGACAACACTTTCTGTTTTAGGAATCTGCTGTTCCTTTCTGTGTTTTCTTTTCATGTTGATATGCCAAGTTTATTTGCTAATTGTACAACTGTTTGTAACAGGGTATCTGACCCATTTACTGAAATACCAGCTGATATGCTTCTCTTTCAAATCTGCATTCCATTTGCCATTGAGCATTTTAAATTGCGGACAACAATCAAGTCTCTTCTTCGCTATTGGTTTACAGCAGTTGGCTGGGCACTTGGTCTGACTAAGTTTTTGCTGCCCAGACCTGAAGAGAGTGGTGGCCAGGAAAATGGAAATGTTGACCCAAGGCCAGATAGACTACATGTAATACCATTAGGACATGAACGAGCCCCCCTGGTTCAATTTCCAGCAGTCGATGATGTAAATAGAGGCAATCTAGGATCTGGAAACTCTAATATTTTAGAGGAGTATGATGCTGATGATCAGACTGACTCAGAGTAAGTTGCAGGACGCTTACATTTGTAACACTATGAATGGATCTAGATATTGATCTCTGTATTTTTATTTTTCGGTATAATTGCATATGTTTAGTGATGTCTGGCACTGCTTCTTAGATATCAATCTCTGTATTTTAGCAGGTACGGCTTTGTTCTTCGTATTGTCCTCTTGCTGGTGATTGCCTGGATGACTCTGCTTGTTATTAACTCTGCCTTGATAGTGGTGCCAATTTCGCTTGGACGTGCACTTTTTAATGCAATTCCTCTTCTTCCAATTACTCATGGCATCAAGTGCAATGGTAACATTGATGATTGTTTGGTTTTTGGTTACCAGGCCTATACTAATATTCCTTTGGTTCCTTTTCCCAGATCTGTATGCTTTCATCATTGGAAGCTATGTCATTTGGACTGCCATAGCTGGAGCTAGATATTCCATTGAGCATGTTAGAACAAAGAGGGCGGCAGTTTTGTTTGGCCAAATTTGGAAGTGGTGTGGTATTGTCATTAAGAGCTCGGCATTATTGTCAATATGGGTAAGAGTTATTTTGATTATCATTTCGTTTACTTATCAAGTTTCCTATACTATCCGGTTTTGTTTCTCATATGATTGGTGTTCTAAACCTCTAATCCCTTTACCCGTGCCATGTTCCAGATTTTTGTCATTCCAGTATTAATTGGGTTGCTGTTCGAGCTCCTGGTGATTGTGCCAATGAGGGTGCCTGTAGATGAAAGCCCGGTTTTCCTCCTGTATCAGGATTGGGCGTTGGGCCTCATTTTTCTGAAGATATGGACTAGATTGGTGAGTAATTTCATCACATTCTTGTGCATTCCTGTTGACTAACATCCTTTTTGTGGTGCACGATTGATTTTTAGACTGGAAAATGAGAATGCAATAATTTAGCTGAGGGTCAAGCCAAATTTTCTTCTCTAACTTGAAATTTATTGATTTCTATTGAGTGACGTGGAAGTGATCGTAAATATACATTGATCTTTGGGTTTATGGATCTGGAATGTGTATCATATTCTGCACATATGACTGGCTGGGAGTGATGATTAAACTTTAAAATTCCAGTTGCATTAGTGTTGTCCAATCTTTTTTTTTTGTTCTTATTTCTTGGATGATATCTGTTCCTCTGTTATATGTGTTTTCTTTACTCTTTCCTGTCAATGAATAGGCGTATCTCTATATCACACTAAGCCAGGAAATTACCAAATGAAAAATCTGAAAATCTGGTAACGGGGATCAACAAGTTATCAAAATTTTATTTATTTTTTTCTCTAAAAATTGAAATTTGGTTCGGGCGACAAACTTAATTTCTTCATCACATGCTTCAATGAACTATCTTGGATCTATGTCGAATTGGTAGGTCTAATTTAAGTTTCTTTAAACAATTTAACAGACTATGACAGCTAATGCACAGTTGTAAGAGATTGAGAGAATGTTCTCAAATTTCAACATTTTCGTCCTCTTTTAGAGCAAGATTTATGGTTTTAATTTGAAGAAATGAACGTCTCCCTAAACTAAAATTTTCCCCGCTGTAACAGGTTATGTTGGATCACATGATGCCCCTTGTAGATGAAAGCTGGCGTATAAAATTCGAAAGAGTGAGAGAAGATGGTTTCTCCAGGCTGCAAGGTCTTTGGGTGCTTAAAGAGATTGTTTTCCCAATCATTATGAAGTTGTTGACAGCCCTGTGCGTACCATATGTCTTAGCCAGAGGGGTGTTTCCTGTACTTGGGTACCCATTAGTAGTAAATTCAGCAGTCTATCGTTTTGCATGGCTAGGATGCCTATGTTTCAGTGTGTTGTGGTTTTGTGCTAAGAGATTTCATGTCTGGTTCACGAACCTTCATAACAGCATTCGTGATGATCGATATCTAGTTGGCCGTAGGCTTCACAACTACGGCGAAGATTTGAAAGAGAAGCAAAACGAGGCAGAGATTCCCTCTGACACGCAAAGTTCTAACATACAGGACTCTGGTTTGATCCAATACGACAGAGAAGCTGATGTAGGGTTGAGGTTGAGACGCGTTAATTGAAATTATTCTTAATTTCTGAAGCAGGTTTGTAGTAGGTTTTTGTCCTAGTCTCATTAAGGCTTTTGTATGAGAATTGGATACTTATCTTTTGATCTTGTGCATACTTAGAAAGTAGGAAAAACTGTGAAATTATAATGCATTGTTTTGTTTTGCTATATGAATTGTAAGTGTAGCACATACCAAAAGCTGGCATGGCATGGCATGATACTCAAAATTAGCATGGACTGTGTTGCTCTGTTCAATCGGCTTTTAAGAACTTTCACATACTGAAGAGAAGGTTTGTTCAAGATGCAACTAATATTCGTCGATATTTCTCACAAGGATACAGTTATGTTTTCCTTTTGAACCTGGAAAAATACTGTAAATAGCCCCTACATAAACAAATAATAATTTTAAACGTACAGAGAAATATTACGAAATATAAAGTGATGTGATATAAAATGAATGAAAAAATGAATTTAAAAAGTTAAATTCATCATATTCAATATTCTATTCATTTTTTATCTTTATTTTTTTGTATAAATATATTTGTAAGATTTCTTTGTAAAATATAGTATTTTTCTATAAACAAATAGTCTCAAGAAACAAGTTATGAACTCAAAACCTGTACATATAACATTCTATATTTTTAAAAGAATAATATTGTATATACGTTATTTTTATGTATTATTTAACATACATCATTACAACACCGGTGATGGCATGGCATGTGAACGAAAACAAAAGGAACTACCAAATGATTGATTTGGGTCTGCGGAGGTTATAAATATACAATATAATATCATAGGTATAAAAAAATCTTATAAAGAATTCTACCTAAAATGACGTGATAAAAAATAAATAAAAAAATAATATAAAAAATTAAACTTATTATATTTACCATATCTTCTTTGTCCGTACAGTACCACTCATCCAAATATGGATGAATTGTCGAGGTATCTACAGAGACGTACAGAACACAGAACATAACCTTACAAAAAATATTTATAAATTCATGACAATATATATGACTTTTAATCATTAATTTTCTTAAAAGAATTTTGAATAATAAAAATATTTATTTAAATATCATTAATTTTAATGGTAAGTGATTTATAGTTAAAACTCATTTAAATGAATAATTCCCCCAAATCAACAACACTACACCAAACCACACCACACCAAACATAATATAGTATTGTATATATATTATCCAATCTAATAATCAAAACCAAAGCAGCAATGACAGTGCAAAATTAGACACCAAACATAAAAGCATCAACAGTAACAATCCTCAAATTAGATCCTGAAACTCTCCAATCAGTTCAACAAAAAGCCAATACGGGTGCCTAGTCCATCAAATCGTTTACTTTTAAGTCTCGACCGCCTCCAACCCAAATACATAAAATGTATTTCCAACGCCAACTTAGGAAACCAAGTTATCAGTCAATGACAACGAGGATAGTTGATCAGCTGCATTGCCAGCCTGCTGTTGCTGAGCAACATTCCTCAAAACCTCCATTGCCTCGGCCACCTTCGCTTTCAGAGCTTCTGGGGACTCAAGCAAGTGCAGAACCTCCGTCTGATCCATCTCCAAAAGCATTCCTGTTACCTTTGCTGCTGCTTCAGGCTCCAGCTGTTCCACAAGTGGGTAAAGATTCTCCCCCAGCATCTATAAAATTAATGTCACAAACAAAGTTCAGTTATTCTGTCAAAACATACCTCAACTAATACAGAAATTACATGCAGTGAACTTCTCAAGATCATTATGTCGTGTTAGAATGGCTGTTATTCCATTTTTGCAACTCCAAGACCACAATAGTATTAATTATGAAAATAAACAAAGTCTTTTGGTATAGTTGCCTGAACCAGCATTGCAACTTTTTATCTAAAAGACAGCCTAAATTCCTCGGTAATTAGGGCCATTAAGGATTATTCAGAAAAAAAACTAATCCCACTTTTTTTATTTGCCATCAGAACTTTTACAACTGGGCAAAGCCCCCAAGGTCACCAAACAGTTGGAGTCGTCTTCTAATTTCAATCGGCAAAACGTTTATACTCGAGCATAGGCTACCAATTCAAGAAATAAACGAAATTATGGAATTAAACACCTACCGTCCTCTGCTGCTCTGGAGAAGCATTTGCAAGGGCAGAAGCCAAAGCCCCAATAGGAATTGGTTGAGAAATTGCTGCATCACGCAAAGGCATACCACCCATGTCGTATGGAACAGATAGCATACCTCCAGCAACACCAGGCATGGGACCATCAGGCAGTCCACGCCCAGGCGGGTAGCGGTAGACACGTCCCCTAGGAAGCATCTGTCAAACAGGCCATTTTATAAAGGTATGGTTACAGATGGGATAACATATACAAGATAATGAGCAACAACAGAATAACACCAACCTGTGGCTGCATTACAGGAACATGTTGTTGGGTTTGCTGAATGGCTCCTGCCCGTCTGCCACTAGGCCACTGACCCTGTTGCCCTGGCGGAACCACTGGAACATAGAAATTCTGCATTGGGGCACCACCAGGTCTCATACCAGGAACAAGCTGCTGCTGATACCCAAATCCAGGCTGACAAATACAAATGCATAATAAGAGACAGAACTCATAGAATATGATAGTTTATATCTAACTGCTGAAGAAATGCAGACATCAATTAATCAGCAGTAAAAATATTAAAAATATCTGACAAAGAAGACTGCATAACAGAAATTTGTCATATGGGAAGGTAGAAGCTCACCTGAGGAGGAATCATAGCAGGTGGAGCTTGACCATAGAATAGCTGTTGCCCAAGACCGGGACCACCAGGAGGGTACATTGGCATACGAGGAGCAACAGAAGGTGCCATTGCAACTGGCCGCATTTGAGAAAACTGAGCCTGTATAAGCAGTAGATAATCACACAAAAACATGATATAACAATATGACAATCAGGCATTAAAAAAGCACCAAATATGAGAGATCTAAACGGTTAAATATCAGAACAAAAGATCAAACTTAGGTCCAACCAAATGAAACAAGAAATGCTTTAGAAAGTTCAAACTACCAACGTCTTTCATCTAAGCTGAGCATGCTCCTAGGAAATAACTCAGAACTGAAGAAAATCTTAATTCCATCACAATGGTAACAAGGCACTAATGACACCAAACAGCAATTATTCGTCAAAAGCACACTAGCTTTTTCTTCCAGTTAAGTACACTGACAGCTCAAAACAAATATCAGAAAGAACATAAATGTCAGAGGGAACAAACCTGTAGCCTGGCTCTTCTATCTTCCTTACGTTGTGCAAGTGCAACATACAGCGGCTTGCTAACAACCATTTTTCCATTCATCTCAGAGAGCTGTCAAAATAAGAAAGATCTATCAGCTTCTGTTAAGTTCCTATTAATGTGCACAGACATAAAAACTTACAGCTCTAGACGCATCTTCAGGAGTGGAGAATGCAACAAATCCTGATCCTCTACTAATTCCACTAGGGTCTCGCATAACCTGTTCAAAATAATTTTAAAGCTTCAGCCATCAAAACTGACTAGGCCAAATTAAGTGGATAATTTTCAGATGCTACACACCTTGCATGATGTGATGGAACCAAATTGAGAAAATAACTGCTTAAGCTTATCATCATCAATGCTATCATCTAAATTTTTTATGTACAAGTTTGCACCCTGAAATTTATCTGCTGCTTCCTTCATATTCTGCTCAAATCGATATTTCAGTTCGAGTTCCCTTTCAGATTTCCTCTGGGCTTTCCCAACATACCATTCCCTATCATCAAATTTCTTTCCGTTAAGGGCCTCGACAGCGTTTGCAGCATCATCAACATTCTCAAAATTGACAAAACCAAAGCACTTTGATTTTCCATCTGCGTCCCTCATCACCACAACACTAGTGATTGGGCCAAATTCACCAAAAGTTTTATGTAAATCTTCTTCATTTGTTGCTTCTGAGAGATTCTTTACATAGACATTGTTGAATTTGTTTTTGTTGATTTCAGTTTCTCTCTCCTGTTTGCGGAGGAAAGGTCCCACATAAACTTGCTTATCATTCAACAGCATACCATTCAGCTTCTCTATAGCTTGTTGGGCAGACTCCTCATTTTCAAATTGTACAAAGCCATAGCCTTTTGACTGACCATTCAAATCTGTAGCCACCTTGCAAGAGAGGATATTCCCAAATGCAGAAAATGTATCATGTAACGCCTTGTGATCAATGGCCTTATCCAGATTCTGTCAAGTTTAAAGAAAAATGAAAGTTGGTAAATTAACATTATTTGGTTCTAGAAAAATGTGAAGGGCAAACAAAACAACAGAAATAAAACGATATATGTGAAGGAAAACTATGGTTGATATAAAATTTCGAGACAAAATGAAAATTAAAAAGCAGCCAACACAATTGACATACTGATTGCCAAATAAAGATGATGATGCCACACTTGTGGTGTTGTATTATCCATTTGACTTCACAATTTAAGTCCAAAAATATGGACACACAGACAAGCACTCGCAGGACCAACTTCTTTATTAAGAAAATTACTTGGGGCTCAACAAAAGCCATATAACATTACTGCATCAAAGCTAGAATCCGCAATGTTATCTGTGTGTTGCTAGTAATAATATAGTATTGCTCTTCTGTTACACCATAAAGATTTTACCTGATAAATATTTGCCTCCAATTATTCTTTAATATTTTGAAAGGAGAGCCATTGACTTCAAATACAGGCCATTACTCTATTTCCCACAAAAAACAAACAAGAGAATATGAAATTGCTTGCAATTTTTTCCTCTCCTTTTTCCCAACTTTCCCAGAACAAAATATAATATATAGATATAAGACTTTTGCAAAGCCACCCAGTGAAAGAAAAATTAAGAGAGGATTCAGAAAACCAAAATTTCGAGACTAGACATAGGGAAGCATACAAGTGCACAAAAACATGTCATATAAATACCTTGATAAATATATTCCCTGCCCCACTTTTGCGAAGACTGGGGTCACGATGAGAGTACATAATCCTAATGGGCTTTCCATTCACAGGAGTGAAGTTCAGCACATCCAATGCCCTTGCAGCTGTTAAAGATTTCAACAAATGTAAGATTTCAACATGATCCAAGAAATGTATACACAAGTATAGGACATTTAATTAGAGAAAAGGTGTGAATCACTAACAGACTTGTATGTTGATAGGCAAGCTGAAGTATGGGGTTAATCGTGTTTCAAAAAATCATAATTTCATGAAGTTTTGAGTACCCAAAACAGATGCTATAGGTCAGTGAATGGATTAAAAGCTAAAAATCTCTACAATCAATAAAATAAGCACATCATCCTTTTATATTTATATGACCTTGGCAACACAGCAAATCCTATCATTCTTTGCCATCAAAGGCTAATATATTCTTTGATAAATCTAGAAGATACCAATTACAGACAGAACTATCAAAATCTTAAACTCATGAAGCCAACTAGTCAAGATCCCTGCTCAAATATGAAGTAACTTGGTTCAGATTCTCCACATTGGGAGCGCCTGCAAGTATGCAAAAGGATAGAAATTTACTAATTTCTGACGTAAAATGTCTTCATGTTGGCAATCTCTATAATACAGATAACAAATAGCCAAGTGCTATAGGTTGAACAAGTTGAATAGCATGAGTCTTCACTTAAAATTTAGGTGGTTTCTTGAGATGTTTGGTCAGTTTACATTGATCACAGATCTCCCAGTCATGACACTTCTGGTTCTTAAAATAAATCATAAAAACTATATGAGTAATTTTCGCATCCACCATTTTCCTAATACCATATAGTATAATGCTAAAGGCAATCATGTGTGTCTAACACCCAAGTTCTCAATACATCCTCATGTGTCTAACACCCAAGTTCCTTATACATCCTCGCCTTTCATGTAGTATTTGGGATGCACAGTTTGCCCCAAGTGTGATCCATGTGTGCATATGGAGAACAGTTATGGCAGGCTTGGAATATCAATAATTGCAGCCTTCCTCATGTCATTAATTATCATTCATCAAAACCAAATTTAGCTTATGATGTTCTATTAATTACCCCAAAATCATCCTCACAAACACCACCATTACATTGATTGGACCACACTAAAAACTATTTTTTTTAGTAAGACACTATGAAAGATGTAATAATAATAATAAGACACCAAAAAATAGATGTAACTACACCAACCCCAAAGGTTGGTCTTTGTGGTAAAAGCTCTTTGTTTTCAGCCAGGGGGACAAGGGTTTGAGTCCCCCTGGGGTCATCTTTCTTTGGATATTATATCCCAAAAAAAAATTCCCCACCAAGGTTGAAGGGTGTGGAAGTAATCCCAGTTTAAACCTCACTGAATACATAAGGAAGGCTGATACTTGACTATAAAAATAATTAAAAGAAAAAAGCTACTAAGCTTAAAAAGGGAGGAGATAAAACATCAGCAGAAGCAACCAGCTCCTTTGCAGAGGGAATTGGAGTAAGAGCTAATTCCTCTATAAACTCCATCACCCTTTAATGAAAAAAGAAAAAATTGCCAGGGGAATTAGGATGCATTTGTATGTAAAAATTTGAAATTTCACAAAAAAAATCTAGAGAACTGATCAATGAGAAATCGCGCCAAAATGGTTAGTACACTGCAACAACCTAAAATTAAAGCATCTATTTCCTATACCAACAAACAAAGTTATCTTATAAAAAGAGTTTCTGGAAACTGTACAGGAAGTAATACCCTGATAATCGGATTTCATTTATACTTCCTATAAATTATTAAATAACGGGAATTTTTGTTAACTTAACTTTTTAGGAAAGGGATATAGCGGTGTTTACATAACTCTCAATAATAGAAGCATTAGAGAAATGTCCTTGTGCCATATTTTTTCTACAAAACTTGCAAGCAGCACGTTACTTTTCCTTTCTCTTCTTATATTTCTTTCTTCCTGAACAATCTTTCACTTCTATTCTCATCAAACTCTGTACCCATACCTTTTCTATCACCCTTCCTAAACTAAAATAGATCCACTTGCACTAACCCAATAAATTCTATTCATAAACACAAACTGCCAATTTTAATCTTCACAGGTAGAATTAGTAACCTAGTGCAATGCTAAAACGAAGACCATGGACTACCCTGACAATGTGGATCTAACTGAAAAGCAGGGAAATACCAAGGAACCCTTATCCATCTTACATTCTTTAGATTTTTTTTTTTATATAACCCAAAAGTTCCCAAACTGTAAACTCGAGTTCAAGACTAGTGCTCTCAAAACCCTAAATTCTTCAACAAACAGAAAAAACTTAGCTTTTCCCAAGCTCCAAAGATGAAACTGAAACCTTGCAAGAGGAAACCACAGGCCTGACCACTCCACTAATCATGGTTCCTTTTTTAACACACTTGCGGCTCTATGATACCTATTTCTATCAACCCAAAAGAATCTTAAGAAAAATAACCTTTTTTTTTCAATTTAGCGTTTCTCCATGCAAGGGATAGATCTATTCAAAGAAGCAAACCTATTTCTGACTTTAAACAAACAATAAAATACAAAAAAACAGCAATGTTCATACGAACTGGACAAGCAATAAACATAAAAATTCCTATAGGTAAATTAAAAGGCAAAGAACTCACCATCCTGTGGACTGCTGTAATTAACGTAACCGTAACCGAGTGATCGCCGGGTCGACAAGTCCCGACAAACCCGAACCGAAACCACCTGACCCATCTGGTTAAACAGATCGTAGAGCTGCGAATCCGTGACGTTCGCCTCCAGATCGCCCACGTAAAGCGACGTCGTCACGAATTGATTGGCCCCGCCATTCACGTTCTGTCCCTGGACAGCCGCCTGAGCTTGAACCTGAGCCATCTCCGAAACCAAAACAGAAACCCTAGTTTTCTTTTCTTTTTTTCCTCAAAATTTTATTCTTTTCTTTTTTGTTTTCTCTTCCCTCTCCTCTTGTTATTCTTCAAGAGCAAACCAAACCCTAAACAACATAGACAAACAAGAGACAGAACCAAAGAGAAAGACAACACCCCTCGACACAAAACCCCAACTTGTGGTTTTGTTTTCTGTTTAGTGTTTAAGCTTTTTTTGTTTTTGTTTTTCTTAAATAGAATAGATAGATAGATTAAGATAGAGGAGGAGAGGGAAGTGATATGGAGGTAAAGAGATTGTTGCCGCCGGTAGAGAGTGGCGGCGCGTGAGAGACTATGAGGATAGTAAGAGAGTTTTTTTTTTTTTTATGTTTCAAAAAGAGAGCAGCTAAACTGCACTGAAAAAAAAATTTGGAGGCTGCCTGGTTCTTTATACTTGCTCTGTAATGCAGCAAAAGTGGAAACCCTAGGATGATGAATGATGAGATCTCGGCCGTAGGGTTTCACTGATGGGGGCCCAGATGACAAGTTCAAATACGGTAAAAAAAAAAAACTGATAAAGATAAGGTTGGTTTGGGTTTGGTTGGTGAAAGTTGAGTAACATCACTCGCTGTAAGTGCGCGTGATGTCTGCAGTTGATTTAATAAGGCAGTAATAAAAGATAATTTTACTTTACCCGCTTAAAAGGGTTTGAAATTTTACCCAAGAAGAAGAGATTTTTAGTTTAGTTAAAAGTGCAATACTAAACTCACGGCTCACAATTCTCGACCTGATTGTTCATAAATAGGCGGTACATAAATTAGTCAATCACCTCATATTTAATTAATTGTGAATTGTTATATCGAAATTGTGAGAGAGAATTTATAAGATTGAGTTTATGAGAGTTCATAAATTAATTAAACACGTCTCATCTAATTAATTGTGAACTATCATATCGAGATTGTGAGAAAAAGTTTGTGAGATTGAATTGTAAATTCGTCTTTATTGTTAGTTAAATACTTAAATATTAAAGGTGTTAAAGTTGAGATTTATGTGGATAATTTAGTGATAAATTTTCTCTCACAATCCTTAACATGACCTTTCTCAAATTGGTCAAACGGGTCTCACCTAACCAATTGTAAACTGACACATCGAGATTGTAAGAAAAAGTTTGTGAGATTGAGTTGTAAGTCAATATTTATTCATAGTTAAATATTAAAGGTGTTTAAGTTGGGATTTATCATTTATGTGAATAATTTAGTGATAAATTTTCTCTCATAACTCTTAACATGACCGTTCACAAATTGATCAAACGGGTTTCATCTGACCAATTGCGAGCTGACATATCAGGGTTGAGTTGTGAGATTGGGTTTTAAGTCAATATTTGTTGTTAGTTATATATTAAAGGTGTTTAAGTTGGGATTTATGTGGTTAATTTAATGATAATTTAATGTGTTTATAGTAAAATATTTAATACTATGACCACAATTACTCACACATGGATGATCTAAGAAAAGTGTTGATTAGATGATAATATCATAAAATATATCTGTTAACTGAATGATGGATTTGGATTTTGATTCGGATTTGGGGTATCTAAAGAAGATATGGAAGATTTTGTAAATTAAATAGATAGTATATAAGATGTGAAAGTAGATTTGAAGATTTGGATCAAACAACTTTACAACACTTAAAAAAAAAAATGGGTGTTCGGGTTACCTTGCACACACATCGACTAATCACTGTAGGTGATTAACACAATATCCTAC
>WYDK02118158.1:989066-999615 GCA_009867345.2 Toxicodendron radicans
AAAAAAAAAAATGGGTGTTCGGGTTACCTTGCACACACATCGACTAATCACTGTAGGTGATTAACACAATATCCTACTGTTGAAGATTTGAATTTGAGACCATACTTTTTAACCACACATCCTAATATTCGTTCCACCACTAAAAAAACTTCGGAATCACTCATAAAGTTTTGTGATTATTTCATATTTCTTGTCAAACACATGGAATTAGTTGGCATATGATATGATAGAAGCAATTTAAGAGTTGAATTTATTGAGTTCAACCTATAATAATAGAATTAGTTGGTAGATGATGCAATTTTAAATTAGTTAATGACTTTGGGATATTGAAGAATGGGATGGGCCTAGCCTTTTCCAATGCTTTAAATGGGATACATATGAAATGTGGGAATGACAAAAACATATGGCGCTTTCACTTCTCTATCAGTAGAAAGCAAAGTTAAAGACTATTTCAATTTATAATTGAGGGAAAAAAAAATGAGGGATGTATGTAGGAAAATTGAAAAAGGGTATTGGGTTTGAACATTGAATATTCAAATTGGAAATCGAATTTGTCATCTTGAATAATTTTATTGACTTTTTATTATAAGAAAAAAATGTTTTTATACCCGGACAGGGCCTTGACTAGGTCAAGGGATTAGTCCCTAGATCGAGCGGTCCGATTGATCGGACCAGGATGTCATACTGATTTTAAAACTTTAATAATTAATAATTTTATAAAGTAAACCCATTCGAATAAAAAATTCAAATTACATTATAATATAAATAAATCACAAAAAGAAATTTTAAGAATTTTAAAATTTTATTATGTCATGATGATATTATTGATGGAACCGATTATTTATCATTGTTCTATCAGTTTAATACTAAATCGATCTAATTCAACTACTATAATCGGGTTTAGAATATACTCAGACTAGACTCGACCGGTCCAGTGTAGGTTTTAAAACAATGGTATAAAGATGGTACCCAATTATAATGCATTCTTTTTCACATCCTTCAATATCTTGTATTATAAATTAAAAAATTAAAAAAACTGTTATTTTTAATTAAAGTATTCTCATGATATACATATCGTAGCCATACGTAGTCAAAACCTTCTTATAAGTTATAACCACACATCAAGCTAAAAATAGGTGTGGGTCCCAATTCCATAATTGGCGCGTGTATGAACTTAAAAAGCGTAACCAACCGACCAATTACAGTTTCCCACTTTCCTTTTACTTTTCCTCTTCCTCCCGACGCTTTCTTCTCACACGCAACTCACCTCCATTACCTTCTCAATCTTCTCTTCTCTTCTTTTATTAATTTTAATCTCACTTATTCTCTGCACACTTATTGAATAATTTATACTCGGAGATCATTTATTTAATTGCTTCATTTCCATATTGTTAATTCTTAAATAAAGAGGAATAATGAGCTCGATTTCTATGCCGAGTTGTCTCACACTCGAGCCACTCCGCCGCCTTCACTCGGTTCCCCATCGTCAGTTCCCGTGCGCAGTAGTAGCGGCGAGATCACTGTTTCTCTCAAAGCCTCGACACTGCAGTTTCTCTCGCGAGCCGGCGGCTGTCGCTCATAACGGCGCCGGGATCACCAACTCCGTTCCGGTAAATCTGTTTTTCTTTGATTGTTTATGTATATATTTTTTTTATTATTAGTTTAGTTTTGTTTGAATGAGAGCTTATAAATATAGTTGATCTGTAATATTTAATTCGTGGAATAAATTAAGGTTACCGTTTTGACTCACGTACAGACATATTGAAACTTTATGAAATGAAAAAAAAACGTCAGAGCGTAGACGTTATACAACTGTAAGCTAAAATACCGTTATGTTGGTACATGAAGGGGATATAACAAAAGCACTATTGATAAATAAAAGTATTAATTTGTTAGAAAACAGAGCACTTTTGTGGAAGGCAAATAGTATACATCATTTCCGGAGACACACAAAGATAAAAATATTTAATAACTTGTTCAGCCAACAAAGGTTTGTAGCAAAGACCAATATAGAGAATACCACATCATCTTTAAAAAGATTTTAAAACTCTTGCTAGACATCAATAGATGTTACAATATGCTGCGTGTTACGTTTACATCAATGCCCACTTGTACTTTTCTTAGATGTTTTCCATGTATGGAATTGCAGTAAAATTTGCATGGTATCAGAGTAGTTGTACATGGCTTCAAAGTTTCTGTTTTTGTTCCATGAAATCAAATAAATTTGATCGAATAAACTTGATACGATTATTTTAGTTTTTGTTTCTGTAGACTGTGATGTTTAAATATAAATGCTTGAGAATGAAGAGTTAGAAATTTTTGAGGATAAAAGTAAAAGGAATTGATTTCTTTGATCCTAATAAAAATATCTTAAATGACCATTTATTTAAAAGAACAACAAAATCAAACAGTTTAATAATTCAAAGTAGTATATGATAAGTTTATTACAGTAGGAAAAAAAACTGACCTCTTAATATATCTACTTTGATAATTTTTTTCAGCCAAGAAATGGAACGTACACAGTTGGTGATTTTATGACAAGGAAGGAGGATTTACATGTTGTGAAGACCACAACAACTGTTGATGAAGGTATTTCTGACACATGGAAGAGAACTTTGATATATTTTTGATTATTTTTTCATTGACAAGATATTGTTGTTACAGCACTTGAGGGTCTTGTTGAGAAGAGAATAACTGGTTTTCCTGTGATAGATGATGACTGGAAACTGGTAACTTCAATTACTTCAAATTTTCTGTTTGCATATGAACATTTATCTCTATTTTCTTCTTTCTAAGTCATGAGCTTTCTGTAGTTGCAAGAATTTGTGCTGAATGTTAATGTAATGTTGACATTATTGCTTATTTTGTGAATGAAATTTTCATTTAATGACAATTTTCACAATCTCTAGGAACTCTTATCTTTGAAATAATAGAGATGATGTAGAGAAAACAATTTTTTTTTTGCAAAATATCGAAAAAGAGTATTATTTGAATGTGTATCACTCTACACTTTGATGTAGATGTGTTTCTCACTATGGAATCAAATGAAGCTTTGGTTTTAGTTATCTTAGTGCACTTTGCATAGATTTCTGCCTCAAATAGTTTTCCTGCTGAAAAGGATCCGTTTATAAGAATTAGGTTTGACAATCATCTCACCTTCGTAATTTTTGAAGGATACCCAGTTTTGAGCAAAGTAATGAGAGTATTGTTTGTCCCTTAAGATGTTTTTGTTGTGAACCACAACTCATTCAACCTGGCACCAAGTAGATGAGGTAACAACTTATTGAAAACGTGCCTATTTTCTTGTGAAACAGAAAAAAGAACCCTGTGTGACTATTGTTTATTGTTTCTGAAATCCTTATATTTTGCTAACTTTTATTGGAAAACCATATCTTATTATTTATCGACACAATATATTTGGGTTAGCTCAACATATAATGTCAATAAGCTTGTATTTTTCTTATCTAACCAACATTGTGTTAATTTTCTGTGCAGGTTGGTGTTGTTTCAGATTATGACTTGTTAGCAATCGACTCCATATCAGGTAGTATAAGAATGAAGCCAGAGTTGAGTTTTTTTTTTTTAGGGAATCTCATTCATGTTTTACTCCATGATTGTTGCAAATTGTTGATGGGAGAAGTTTTTGAAGAGAACATAGCTGCTGATGATATGTTCCTTGTTGACATAGCAATTCATTCAATATTTTAATTTGGTCCTTGGCCTTTTAGCTTTGTTAGGAAATTTTAAGTCTGTACAAATTTAAACATGTTAAGACTTTTTCAAGTAATCTAAAGTTTGAGTTCTAAAACTCTTAGAATTTTTATTGAAAGAAGATTAGAGCTGTGTGGAATTTTGGAGGAGTTTCATAGAACTGTTGATAGTGACCTTGTCAGAAATGGATTTCTTCTGCTAAGATTGCGGATAAAAATTAACTGTAACATATCCTTTTTTCTCTCTTTTCTCTGTTTTC
Source organism: Toxicodendron radicans (assembly GCA_009867345.2). Lineage (NCBI taxonomy): Eukaryota > Viridiplantae > Streptophyta > Magnoliopsida > Sapindales > Anacardiaceae > Toxicodendron > Toxicodendron radicans. Next base: position 993,037 of record WYDK02118158.1, read on the forward strand.
ATGACAATTATTACTCACTTTGGGAGGCGCCACCTGCTTTAAGATTTAAGAATTGCAAACATAGTGGATAAATGTGATGCGGGAGTTTCTCACTGGGTGGCTATGGCCCTAGTCTAACCCAGTATCCTTTGTCACTAGTTTGACCTAATAGGTTCTAATTTATTTTGGTACTTTTTACTAGATATCACTCTGCTTGTGCTGCTGGTTCTCAATGTTGTTTAACATTTTCTGTCTTATTTTTGATACTTCTTGTGAGATTTTATATGAAACTGTTATTGATTGCTTTTTTTTTTTAATGGCTGTTAGGTTGCAATCAAAATGATGCAAACCTGTTTCCTAATGTCGATAGTTCTTGGAAAGTATGTTTGACTATTATCTTTTTTTTTTATTGTCTTAAGCTTTATTTAAAAGTAGCTTCTGTTGGAGAAATGCTACACTTATGTAGTATCTCAATTTTGTATACCAAGTGATGTGATTCTGATTTGACATAGTTACATACATTTCATCCTATCATTTATGAAGGGTAAACAAATCAATTATTTCATCACTTGAGATACAAATATTTGGATGCTTCAGAACTATATTTTGTTGTGATTTTGAATGTTGCTCTTTCTTAATTTTTTATCATTGTGGCAGACATTCAATGAGATACAGAGACTGCTTAGTAAGAATAATGGAAAAGTTGTTGGTGACTTGATGACACCTGCTCCACTTGTTGTTTATGAAAACACCAACTTAGAAGATGCTGCTAGGTATCGGATTCGTCTGCTTTCCAATATCTATTTTGCTGTTCATTTGAAATTTCCTCAACTATTTACATATCAATGTTCCATAGTTTTTATTTGAGGATCTACAGAAACAAGAATCTATTTTAGGGCGCCTTTCTTTGGACTTTTGTAAGAATGGAACTAAATCTTATGTTAATTTATGGCTTTCAAAATGGTGTAATGTGATTCTCAAACATACTATAAACTGTGATGCTGATTGCTGAATATCTTTTGTTATATACATTTTGCGTAAGAAATGAATAACAGGCTGTCACACTTTGATTGCACTAAGTTAAATCTTTGATGGCAGGTTGTTGCTAGAAACAAAATACCGTAGATTGCCAGTAGTAGATGGTGATGGCAAGCTGGTAAGAATTTTGATATTAATATCTCTTACTGAAAATTTCAACTCTTTGGATGTGCTCATAAAATATATGCAATCTCTGTCTCTCTGATCAGTCCATGTTCTTAAATTTTGAAGGTTGGAATCATCACAAGGGGAAATGTTGTTGGAGCTGCTCTGCAGATAAAACGTTCAGGTGAAAGGTTGACATGATTATGAGATCACATGTTTGACCTTGATGCTGCCATTCTTTTTACCCCCATCCGGTATGCAGTCCGGACTAGTTTTTCACTTAATTGGGCTACGTATAGTGCAGTGTAGTTCTCAACTTCTCATTGTCCTAGATTATATACTTTGCCCTAGTTCTACGATTAGAGGCTAGTAGTTAATAGGTCTCTTGCCCTTAGAGCCTGCTTGATATCGAATGCTTTATAGCAGATTGCAATTATTCCTTTGAAAATTTCAGTAAAATTGGTATATATAGGCTTGATAAATATTGAATTATTAGCTAGGATCAAATTTGTCTGGAACAGTATGATTTCATTTTATAAATTATAAATAGCTTTCCTCTTGTAATTATGGTAGGAGCTTATGTGTTTTTAAGTCTCCATCATTATGTTATCGATATTATTTTCAATACCTTGGAGTATTGTCGGTTATGAAGTTATGAGTATCTTTTGAGCTATGCAGCAAGTTTGTTTGTTTCATTTTATTAGTCAATGAACAGATAAAAAATGAACAAATAACTTCTCCACTTGTGGCTGGATGACAAACCATTTAACCATTGGGTTAACTATGCTCAAATAGCCTTGTATTCGAGTCGCAGGAGAGACACTTATCACATTTATGCAATTATCTTAATCCATTGAGTTTGTAGGGTGTTTCGTTGTAGAAGTATGTTAAGTTCTTCAATTAGCATAAAAAAAAATTGGCTATCTAGGGGATATTATCATCTAGACACCATTTGAAGAAATTAAGTTAAGGGATACTTTTTTTTTTTTTTTTTTTTTGAATTTCTCAATTAGAGGACATTTAATGGTAAAACACGTTTAACTTTAGCTTGATTTTCTAAAATGACTTAAATCCCCATATATATTGCAATTAAAAAAATATATAGGTAGTATAATTATGTAAATTAAAATTTTCAAAACTAAAATACAAAATATTTGTTAACTTATTTTATTTTTGAATCTCGTTGAAATGAAAAGAGCATTTTATAAAATTATATTAATATTTTTAACAAATTTAAGGTTAATTGTGTTTTATTGTTAAGTGTCTTCTAATTATAATTTTGTTAGTTGATCATTTAGTTGTAAAAATAGTATTTTCTAAACTTTTATGTATTGAGTAATGTTTGTCTTATTAACACTCTCTATACTAATTTTTCATATTAAATGATATAACAATAACCACCTTATAAGTTATGTCACTTAGTTGTCATGGTAGTCGGTCCAAAAAAAAATTTTTTAATTAATTCAAAATTCCTTTTAACTATATCCTGTAAATATATTCTCCAAAATCATTTTTCTTGAAACCTAATAAAATTTAAAAGAGATAAGCCCTAAAATTGAAATCTCAGTACATCCCCTAAATCAAATCTCTCCCACCAATCTAAACCAATTAAAGTATTTATTCCCATGTGGTTGCTGAACAAGTCAACTTTTAGTGTGAATCTAGATGCCACAAATACCCTAATCAATGGTTTAATTTTAATTGCATGAAAAATAAAAAATTTCAATACTCAATGGAAGATTTGTTCGAATAATAATTTATTCTCTGGTTAATGTTGATGTATGTTTGTTTGTTATCAAAGAGACTGAAGCTCTTATGATCTTCTGTACCAATTTATTAATTTTACTGATTAAAAAGTTTATTTTTTTGTTAATTTTTCTAAGTTTTCAGTGTTTGTGCCGGAAATTTTTGAAGATAGCTTAATGTTGCTATAAGTTCTTGTTTCTCAGAACTTATGGCTCGAGTAAAGGAAATGGATGCTTAAGTTTTGGTTTCTATGATTGTAGTTCCAGAAAAACCTTAGTTGCTGGAGATGGCAGTCGTGTTCGGTGATCCTAACTCAGCCACTGGTTTGAAGAAACTTGACGAGTACCTTATGACTCGCAGTTATATTATTGGGTGAGTTCTATTTTGCCGTATATATGTATGCGTGCTCCCAAGAATAGTGATGATGATGATGATTACTTTCGCTTGAAGAGTTTTAAGCATTTTGCTGTGTTGCTCCTATCCGGTACCAAGCTTCAAAGGATGATATTATAGTTTATGCAGCTCTTTCAAAGACACCGTCGTCTGAATATGTGAACGTGTCTCGTTGGTACAATCATATTGATGTACTTCTAAGGATAGATTGTTGGGAGAGATTTGATTTAGGAGATGAAATGAGATTTCAATTTTAAGGTTTATCTCTTTGAAATTTTATTAGGTTTTAAGAAAATTGATTTTGGGAGAATATATTTAAGGAAAATAATTAAGATAGATTTTGAATTAATTAAAAATTTTTTTTTATACACTTTGACTTGATAATTAGATGACATAACTGATAAAGTGGTTGCTGTTACAAAAATTTAGTATAAGATCTAGTTTTACTTTTTTTTTTTTATTTTAACTCATTCAAATTATACATGACTGTGTACGAAAGTCTTTATAGGGAATGTTTGTAATTATAGTTTTTTATTACAAAAAAACAAAGGTGTCGTTTAGAGGGATTGTGAATTGTGCTGGAGTCCTCTCCTCCCTGATCACTGCATTTCCAGTAGTGGGCCAACGGAATGACGTCACTGCACATGTAAGCTATTTTGTATGATATTAGTGGTCAACCGACTTGGTGAGATCATGTAACTCGAAACTGAACTTGTAAAATCATCGCCATTCGTATAAATATCCCCTGCTTCTTCTCTCTTTATTCTACACCGAGTGCACATGCAAGCTACCTTGCCCCTCTCTTTCCTCTACTCTGTTTTCTCTTCTGTGTATCCATGGACTCAAAATCTTCCCCAGTTGAAATTTTCTTTTTCCCTTTTGTCGGAGGAGGCCATCAAATCCCCATGATTGACATAGCTAGAGTCTTTGCTTCTCATGGTGCCAAATCCACCGTCATCACAACCCCAAAACACGCTCTCTCTTTCCAAAAATCTATTAGCCGTGACCAAGAATCTGGCCTCTCCGTCTCCATCAAGACTCTCCATTTACCGGACGACATAGACATAGCAGACACAGACATGTCTGCTTCACCACGCACTGACACTTCTATGCTTCAAGAACCACTCAAAGCGCTTCTTGCTGAGCACAAACCTGATTGCATAGTTCATGATGTGTTTCATCGCTGGTCTGCTGATGCAATCAACAGTCTTGGTATTCCGAGACTTGCGTTTACTGGGAATGGTTGCTTCTCCCGTTGTGTCATGGAAAATTTGGGAAAGTATAAGCCTGATGAGAAGGTGAGTTCTGATTACGAGCCTTTTGTCGTTCCTGGTCTTCCTGATCGAGTTGAACTCACCAGATCTCAGCTTCCAATTATGAGGAGAGAACCTCGGCAGCATGGGTTTGTTCATAAAAAAATGGGAAAGCCTGAAGAGAACAGTTTTGGAGTTGTGGTTAACAGTTTTTATGAACTGGAACCGGCTTATGTTGAGTATTTCAAGAAAGAGATGGGTAACAAAGCGTGGCTTGTTGGACCAGTTTCTTTATGTAACAGGAATGTTGAAGATAAAGCCGAAAGAGGCAAAAAGGCCACCGTTGATGAACAGCAAGTTCTGAGCTTTCTTGACTCAAAAGAACGCAGTTCGGTTCTTTACATTAGTTTCGGGAGCTTAGCTCGTTTGGCTCCTGAACAGCTCCTGGAGATTGCCTACGGTCTTGAGGCTTCTAATCATCCATTCATTTGGGCTGTTGGAAAGATTTTCCGATCCGCTGGGAAGGAGATAGAAAATGAAGAAACTTGGCTTCCCAGTGGATTTGAAGAGAGAATTAGAGAGTCCAAGAGAGGACTAATAATAAGAGGATGGGCACCACAGCTTTTGATACTAGAACACCCAGCAGTGGGGGGTTTTGTGACACATTGTGGCTGGAACTCGACGCTAGAAGGCGTGTGTGCCGGTCTGCCAATGATAACTTGGCCTATTACAGCAGAGCAGTTTTCGAATGAGAAACTGATTGCGGATGTGTTGAAGATTGGTGTGAAGGTTGGGAGCATGCACTGGGTGGGGGGAAGCAGTGAGCCTTGGGCTGCTGTAGGGAGAGACAAGGTGGAGATGGCGGTGAAAAGGCTGATGAGTGGCGGCGAGGAGGCGGTGGAGATGAGGAGAAGAGCTAGAGAGCTTGGAGAGAAGGCCAAGAGAGCTGTTGAAGAAGGTGGCTTATCTTATATGGATGCTGATGCTTTGATTCAAGAGCTCAAGTCTCTCCGGAAATCTGAGTCTTGAAGTCTATTTACTCAATGACCAACTTTTGGCATCACAGAAAGTTAAAAATAATTTGCGGACAAGGCTTTGCTGCTATAAAATCTAATACAAATATATGAAAGATCATCTTATTGATTAATGAACACATTACCCTATTCATGGTTTCAGGTTTGAAAAGTTTTAAGTTGATTAAAATATAGTTTTGATCCATATAGGTGTTCTGTTGAATTGGATTACCATCCATCATTAATCAAAATATGTGTATGGGAGTTAGGTTAGGTCCCAAACCCAAACTGGGTGTGCATAAAGGATAGTCAGCTTGCCATTGAATCGACTAGCAAAAGGGTATTAAATAACATCTAAACTACTAGTTAATTCAAGCATATAAGTGGATGTGTTGTTCAATTTGCAACCATTTGGACAAGTTATCCGTTGTGGTCTCACATGTTATGGCCCTAATTTAAATTTCCAAGTACTTGTATAATTCAATTTGGTTTCATAAAATGTCAGCTGGATCAAAGAATGTTGGGTTTAAGATCCAATTAACAGGAGAGGCCATCTCGGCCAGAGAAGCCCATGTAACAGAGAAAAGTTGAAAAAGGTTAAGGGTTCATTCTCTCGGCCCACTGATAGCTATTGAACCCACAATACCAAAACTACCATACTATCAAATATTTATCATATGAATATGCCTTTTTCGTAGGCGCGTTGGAAAAGTTACGTGTTAATTAAAATTGGGTGTAATAAGTGAAAACTATTAGGTTAGACATGTTTGTTTAATTAAATAATTACTTAGTCAGAGTATAATTTGTAGTAATTGGAGATACTCAATTACACTCTCCAATTCTCGTGGAGGGTTGTGAATTGGGTATAATTACACTGTGTAATTACAAAATATTTTAATGCCAAAAATTAAAAATAATGTTTCATATTCTAAACGATTTTTTAGTTTTTTAATTATAATTATAATTATTTTTTTATTTATTTTATAAAATTACTATAGTTGTCGATAAAAAAATTGTTAGTTAATAATATCTATTTAACAAACATGACATTG